>NW_019104567.1:137173-179946 GCF_001995035.1 Momordica charantia
GCTGTCAGGGTGCTTGGTCGCTAGCGAATGAGGGTTTTCCATTTTGCCTTTTAATAGCATCGAGCTTCGGGAAGGAAGAGTTACCTTAGGACTAGTGTAATGACCCCAATTTTTATATGTAATTAATAATATAATATTGAGATAATTACTCATAAAACATAATTTCATTAAAATAAAATAAGATAAAAACTTGTTCTTTCATCTAAAAATGGAAACGATAACTTAATAAAACTTAACTTATAAATCTCTAGCAGCGGAAATCACAAAATTATTATCTTTAAAATAAAACAAGTAAAAATGTGGTATAGTCATAATTAAAAGTATAGATTATAAATAAAATCCAACTGTGTCTCATATCTCCTCCTCGTCAATGCCAAGGTCATTCTCGACGTTGTTCTCGACAACTGCATAACTATCTGTAAAACAAAAATTGAAACAACGTGGAATGAGTATAAAAATACCCAGTAAGTATTTCCCATCATAAGGAACATTTCATGCTCAAACACACACATCATGCTTATATGCATGCATACCTCAACCTAACATATAAATCAACGAAAAACTTAACTTAACATACTTGTGCTTGCTAGCATAAACTTACATATCTAAATCCTTAACTTGGCGTTATGCTAGGCAGAAATACCCCATACCATAACCGTCAATTCCGCATGTAATATTTATAAGGTAATTATCCCTCATAAATACCATTAACATGAACTAATTTGTTTCCTAGGGCCCAGACCTTAGCAGAAACCATACATGTCATATCATACATTTAGCTGCATAACATAACTACTTAATTTGGGTATTTCATGCATAACATTAATCTTACCTAAATCCATGACACATAATACTACTAACTTAACTACGAATGCAATGCATCACACATTATGTCATGCTTTACCTAAACATGCTTTGCTATTGAATATACTTAAAATAACACAATAAAGCCACATAATCATAACATGCTTTGCAATACATCAAATTTAATCACAACGACCATTCAATAACAAAATATATTTAAGCAACATGAATAACATAATTCAACAACAAATCATGATAACAAATAACATAAGTCAGTCACAGTCAACCAATAATACAATAAAACATACAAGGCGGTAACTTATGATAGAATCCACTTACCTGAATTTCGTAAATTAAAGGAAATTCCTTAAACCTTCCTAATAACAATTAACACAACTAAAATTAGGACTCAATTACCTAAACTAAGCTTTCTCCAATAAGTTCTCATAATTAGATAGGTTCATTATTCTACGAGTATAAATCCCATAATAATTAACATAGTCCATAATAATCATAAAATTAATATTTAAATTTGTGAAGAGTAATTTTAAATCTTCATATTAGCCTCTGATTTTTATACTATAATATTCATAAAAATAATTTACTGATTTTGCAAATTTACAAAAAAACTAGAGAAAACACATAGCACTAGTTTTCATAATTTTAAGCCCTACGTAAAACTAATCATAAAAATCAATTTTAATATATTAAAATACATTTTAGGCTAGTTTAAAGGTGCGGGTCATGGTCTCAAAAATTCAGAATTTAACAATCCAAAATTTGATACTAAACAAGTTACAACTATGAAAATAACGTAAACCGTTTTGAAGCAATTTTATGAACATTTTTAGGACATTTTTAATTCTAATCTTCAGATCTCAAATTAACAAAAATGAGGCCTAAACAATACATATTTTATCCTAATAATGAACCCTAAAAATAATTTACACAAGGAAGAATGATGCTTACCGTGGTGCACTTTCCTCTCTACCGTAAAAAATAGAATGAGAAAATTTTCCCGCAACTAAGAGATCTTAAAATGATGATGGAAACCTTAGAAAATGGATATGAACATGCTTAGGTAATATAAAAATTATTAGGGAAAATTCATTCCCAAAACTAGACTAAAAGAAACCGTTTCTTACCGAAAAGGCAGAATCGATGAACGACCTTAAAGGAACTTGGAAGAAACAACTATTTCTCCCTCTAAGGTTATGATTTACAGTACTAAGATGGATGATGGAGAGAAATTTTTAGATTTGGCTTGAGTTGTTCTTGGAGGAAAAAGAACGAAACAAACATAGGTAACTTAAGGAGAATGACTTGGAAGATGAAACAAACATGAATCTTGGAAGATGAAATAAACATGAATCTTGGAAGATGAAACAAACTTCTTCTCTCTCCTCATGCATGGCCGATTGCTTATTGGATTGTGAGAGTTTTTTGGTCTTCCTAACTAACTTATTTACTACATGTGTCTCTTGGGTTGAAGGTGGGTTATATTGTCTAATCATGGTTAGTGGAAGGTGAGTTATATTGCATAATCATGGTTATGAGTTAAGTAAAACTCTCTATATTCCCCCAATTAAGTTAATTTAATTAAGGTAGAAAAATAAAGAGTAAAATAAAGGTAATGTGGGGTTTTTCTTGGTTAATTACCTTATAATAAAACTTTGGGTAAAATGTATGGAAATTTATAAATACTCAAATAATTCCACCATTACAATTACCATAATTCACAACATTTATCTAATTACTAAAGTACTATTGCTAATTTTGTTACTTAAATACAATTATAATCTTGGTAATATTATTAATCTCTTATGCATATTTATTTTTGATTATCATACATAATTAATTAAACATTGATAAGATGAATCACTAAATTTTGTTGTAAGTTTTTTTTATAAGTAAATAAAATTAACTTGTGGTTAATTAGTTAGAGCATGAGAAGCCTACATTTATTAACTAAGATGGATTAAATTTTATTGACATAAAGTTGATTAGATTTGACTAGCTTAGCTGAATGACAATAATAATATAAAGTCACGAAAATACTTTTAAAATAATGTGGGGCATTACAATCTACCCTCCTTAAAAGAACTTTCGTCTTCGAAAGTTACCTGCGATTCATAATGGAGGTCGGGATATTTCTCCATAATATCTTTCTTGTGTTTACACGTTGCTGCAGATACTGAGTGATTCCTACACATAACTTTCATCATACGAATCTCTCTATTTCTCAGCTTCCTCGTCATTTTGGCAATGATGCATATAGTTTTATCTTCATAAGAAAGATCCCCATTTAGTTGAAGTGTCTCAGGATCTAAAATATGGAAAAGGGATGATACATACTTTCGTAACATCGACACATGGAGCACATTATGTACCGCTGACATATTTGGTGGCGGTGCTAATCGATATGCTACTTGACCAATACGTTCCAGAATCTTGTAAGGTCCAACATATCAAGGACTCAATTTCCTCTTCTTTCCGAATCGCAAAACGCCTTTCATAGGAGGTACTTTAAGAAACACATGATCTCCTACTTTGAATTCCAAATCCTTACGCCTATTATCAGCATAGCTTTTTTGTCTATTTTGAGCTGTTTGCATTTGCTTACGGATCAATTGAATAGCCTCATTCCTAGTTTGAATTAACTCAAGTCCCAATAAATTTCGCTCTCCCACTTCATCCCAATGGACTGGTGATCTACATTTCTTTCCATATAGAGCTTCAAATGGAGCCATGCCAATAGTAGTTTGGAAAGTATTATTGTATGCAAACTCCACTCGGGGTAGATGTGAATCCCAACTGCCTTGAAATCCAAGACGCATGCTCTGAACATATCCTCTAGAATCTGATTCACCCGTTCTGTCTGCCCATCTGTCTGGGGGTGGAAAGTTGTACTAAATTCCAGCTTAGTACCCATAGACTTTTGCAAACTTTTCCAAAAAAAAAGATGTGAATCTAGCATCTCTATCAGACATAATGGAAACTGGAACACCATGAAGCCTTACAATCTCTTTGATATACAAATCTGCCCATTTTCCACCATATAAGTAGCTTGACCAAGTATAAAGTGTGTTGATTTAGTGAGTCTATCCACAATTACCCAAACAGTAGTATAGCCCTTAGTAGTCATTGGAAGATTGGCTATAAAATCCATTGAGATATTCTCCCACTCCCATACAGGAACACTCAGAGGTTGCAATAGTCTTGTAGGTTTTTGCTTCTAAGCTTTAACTTGTTGACAAGTCAAACATTGACTAACAAAAAACGCTACCTCTTTCTTCATATTGTGCCACCAATAGTGTTGTTTCAATCCTCGATACATTCTTGTGCTACCAGGGTGCACAGAAAATGGTGCGTTATGGGCTTTTGCCAACACCCCCTTCTAATAGAAGGATCTGAAGGAACACATAACCTATCTTGGAAAAGTAAAGCAAAATCTAAGGATAATGTAAAGTCACCCTTGCCAATCAAATTTCGAAATTCCACCAACTTCACATCTGTCTGCTGAGCATCAATAATCTTTTGTCTTAGAGTTGGTTTAATTGTGACTTGTGCTAACAGTGCTTTAGCATCTCGAGGAATTATCTCAACTCCAAATTCGTCTAATTCATTTACCAATTCCTTGGAGGTGACAGTAATAGATGTCATATGAGATGTGTTTCTACTCAATGTATCAGCTACAACATTCGCCTTTCCTAGATGATAATTAATCTCACAATCGTAATCTTTCACAAGCTCTAACCATCGTCGTTGCCTCAAATTTAGATCCTTTTGAGTAAAGAAATACTTAAGGCTCTTATGGTCAGTAAAGATCTTGATCTTTTCTCCATAAAGCTAGTGTCGACAAATTTTCAGCGCAAAGAAAACTGCTACCAATTCCAGATCATGTGTGGGATAATTCAGCTTGTGTCTCTTTAGCTGACGCTAGTCGTATGCTATTACTTTACCATGTTGCATAAGGACACAACCTAGGCCTTTCTTAGAAGCGTCACTATAGATTACCATCCCTTCTTTTCCAATTGGTATTATTAGGACCGATGCTGTAACTAATATTTTCTTCAACTTTTGGAAGCTCGTCTCACGATCATCACTCCACATATAAGTAGCATTATTTCGAGTAAGCTGGGATAAAGGTGTTGCTAACTTTGAGTAGTCTTGTACAAATCTTTGATAGTAGCCTGCAAGACCTAAAAAGCTACGTATCTCTGATACGCTGGTAGGTCTAGGACAATTGCTCATGACCTCGACTTTTGATGGATCTACTAACATTCCCTTTTGCAGAGATAACATGTCCAAGAAGCATACTCTATTAAGCCAAAACTCACACTTAGAGAATTTAGCATAGAGTTGATTCTACCTCAGAGTTGTTAAAACCTTCTTGAGGTGTTTTTCATGCTGCTCCCTTTGAGCTGGAGTACACAAGTATATCATCTATAAAAACTATGAAAAACCAGTCATGATAGTCTTTGCTATTTCATGAACTCCGTAAATGTTGCACATGCATTGTACTATGTCTACTTTAGAAGTCTTTAAACTCATATCCACGATATTTGTTAGATATGCCCACGCACCATATTGTAATAACTTATTCACCTTCATGACTGAGATCACATTTGGAATGGATTTAGTTTTGGTTCGTCTAAACTTGAAGGTTTTACATGTAGGTATAATGAAGTACACTTCCTTCTTGTTGCAATCAATATTAGCTTGATTTCTAGCCAACCAATTGACCTGAAAATAATGTCAAAGTCACACAGGTCTAACTTAATTAGCTTAGCTCCAAGAGATGATCTACTACAATTACTTTACATGCCTTAATTGTGTAGCAAGCAAGGTAGTTCCATAAGTGGTAGATGTTACTAACTGATGTCCTAACGACTCTAGGTCTAAGTTGGCTTGTTTAACAAAGTTAGTAGGTATAATGAATGACTAGACTCATAGTCATAATTATTTGTTGTACTGAGCTGGTTGGTCATAGGTTTACCTATTGATGTTTCAGGAGTTACATTTGGTCCACAAGGTGGGGGAAAGTTTATTATTACAACCTCGATTTCTTCGTGGCATATCTGTAAGTCATGACATATCTATAAGGGTAACTTATATAAGTTTTTTTTATCTGACTTTAGCTTCTACACATTTATATTTAACATAAAGCATTCTACTCCAGTGAGTAAATAAAAAGTCTAACATAAGTCTAACAGTCACTAGGCCTAGATAATTTTTTAAAGGATCATCTTAGACTTTCAAAGGTAAATAAATAAAAATAGTTAAGCATAAATATACATGGCATTAGAGCAAATAAATTAATAAAATAAATGTAGGGATAGTACCTAACATTGTTGAGGTTGAAGCATGAGATAAACGCTTTTTTTCTATTTCGAAAACTACCTAAAGAATTAATTTACTTTGTTTTAAAATCTACATATATTTCACAGCTTATATTATATCATTTGTTTTAAAATAGAGTAATGTGTCATGGATTTAGACAGTCAGGCCGTAGAGGAATGCTGAGGCATAGAGGTGCCGAATCCGGATTCCGAATCTTGGGCCTGAGGCATTACAGATGGTATCAGAGCAGAACCTCTCCCAGTAGGATGTGGTTCGGGGACGAACCAAGGCGGAAGCTGGTGGGCATGTGATGCCTGACTAGAGAGGAGGGGTACATGAATGAGCCGATACCACATATGAATGAGAGGGATCTTGAGATCATGGAAGAATGATCAAAAAAGGCTTAAAAGAATTGATAGTCACTACCTATACCAAGAAGGTACATCTTCTTTTTCAGTGGCTCAATCGTAAGAACTCCAAAGTTAAGCGTGGGTTGGGTGACCTCTTAGTTGATTTACTAGGAAACATGGGCCTGGGGCATATTCTTTCTTGTTGACGATCATTCTGCTTCAGCCTTTGACCGTTCATTATGAATTATCTTCCCGAATCAGCCTCTTGCACTCTAACAGCTCCATGAAGAAACACATCTGAGACCAAAAGTGGCCCAGACCAAGATGATTTAAGTTTCCCTGGAAAGAGTTTCAATCTTAAGTTGTACAAGACGACTTGTTATCATTTCTCAAAGTGTCATGGTTGGATTTTTGCGTCATGCCACCGCTTGGTCTTCTCCTTGTAAATTTTGGCGTTCTCATATGCATCTCGTCTAAAGTCCTCAAGCTTCAGCATCTGCAAACAGCACAGATCTTTTGCTGCAGCATAGCCTAGATTTAGCTTCTTTAAAACCCAAAATGCCTTATGCTCTGACTCAAGCGGCAGATGACATGGCTTTCCAAAGACCAGTTTATACGAAGATGTGCCCAAAGAAGTTTTGAATGTCGTATGGTAGGCCCATAATGCATCATCTAACTTCATGATTGGAGATGATACGTCGTGAAAACCTTATACCTTATACCTTCTCCAAAATGCTTTTTATCTCTCTATTTGAAATTTTAGGTTGCCCGTTCGATTGGAGGTGATACGTCGTGTAAACCTTATACCTTATGTTATATTTCGCCAACAGCAGTGCTACAACCTTATTGATGAAGTGGGAGCCCTCATCACCGATCACTTCTCTAGATGTACCAAACCTCATGAAGATATTCTTATGAAGGAACTTAGTCACCACCCTTGCATTGTTGGTGGGGCAAGCTATAGCTTAAACCCATTTTGACACGTAATCAACTGCAAGCCGTATAAATATATGTCCGTTAGAATGAAGGAATGGTCCCATGAAATCCGTGCCCCATATATCGAAAAGTTCCAACTCTAAGATGTATGTGAGAGGCATTTCTGACCGTTTAGAGATGTTTCCTACCCTCTGACATTCGTTGCAATGTTGGACCAGGTCATATGCATCCTTGAAGATTGTTGGCCAAAACTATCCGCTCTGAAAGACTTTTGTTGTTGTACGTTGTCCTCCAAATGCCCACTGTATAGTGCTGAATGGCATTTTGTTGGCACCTGGCGTGCTTCGGCATTAGCTACACATCTTCTGATCATCTTGTCTTGACAAATCTTGTACAAAAATGGATCATCCCAGAGATAAAACTTACTCTTGTACAATTTTTTTTAATTGTTGCTTGTTCATTCCTGTTGGCAGAATTCCACAGGCAACGTAATTAGCCATGTCAGCAAACCATGGTTCATCTTCTTCTTCATTCACAGCCTTGATTGCTAGCAACTGTTCATTTAGAAATGCGCCTCTGATTTCTATATCATCCCTGGAGCTTCCTGCTCCTATCAGCCTAGACAAGTGGTCGACGACCAAATTTTCAGTTCATTTCTTGTCCTTAATCTCTTTATCAAACTCTTGCATTAATAGGATCTAGTGAATTAGCCTTGGTTTAGCATCCTTCTTGGCCAGCAAGTACTTTAATGCTATGTGGTCTGTGTACATTGTTACCTTGGTGCCCACCAGGTATTCTCTAAACTTTTAGAATGCGAATACCACTACTAGCAACTCATTTTCTGTTGTGGTATAATTGATATGTGCTTCGATCAAAGTTTTGCTGGCGTAATAAATCAGATGCAACAACTTTTCTTTGCGTTGAGCCAGGACTACTCCCACGACATAGTCGCTGACGTCGCACATTAACTCGAAAGGCTTTGTCCAATTTGGTGCTGTTATGATGGGCGCATGAATGAGAGCATATTTCAGCATGTTGAATACCTGCACACAATAAGATGTGAAGCTAAATTCTTTATCATTTTCAAACCATGAACAAAGAGGCTTAGAAATTTTAGAGAAGTCTTTTATAAATTTGCGCAGTAGAACCCAACATGTCCCAAGAAACTATGAATGCCCTTGACATTCAATGGTGGGGTAACTTCTCAATTCCCTCGATTTTTGCTTTGTCTACCCCTGAAAAGATGTGAATCCTAGAGCAGAAGCAGTAGAACGCATTCTTGAATTTTTTTTAAAATTTAAAACATAGAAAAATATAAAAGAAGGAAGAATCTTGGATTTTAGCTTTGAATATTCTTCTTCGCGTGTTCTCAATGAAACAACACCACTTTATCTTCCTTGCTACGTCTCTCGGTCGAGAATCAGGATTGTGAGATCCAATGTCAAAGGATTTATAGAGTAAGAGAATTGAAAGATTTCAAGCCTTTTTCATCTGTTTAGGGTTCAGCTTACTAGAGAAAATCCTAAGACCATTAGGATATCTTATCCTTTTGGATATACGATGACCATTAGGATATCTTCTTCTTTTTAATTAATAATAAACAAAATAAATAAATAATCAACAATTAATCATTTTAACTTTTAATTAAATAATCATATTTAATTAAAACTATATATTTGAATCATATTAAAATGCATCTCTCTTGTATAACCTATAGTTTTAATATGAATCCAATTCATATTAATTATTTGAATCCTATTCAAATATTTCTCTCATAACATATAGTTTAATTATTGAATATTTATTAAAAATAAATTATATATATATATAATGTATCATAATATACATTGTATATATTCCCTGATATATAATTTGAACATTTCAAATACTATCAAAATCTCGATCCTCGTTTTTCCCATTGTGAGCTATGAAGGGGACCTAATGGACCTACAGATCAGAAGCTCCAATGATACAATGTTAATCATTCAAACTCATTCACCGAGTTAATCAATATTCGTTAACTGTGGGTCACTCCACTAAAGACCTGCAGCTCCACTTTTCTCACTTCAGAATATTTTCGTGTCCATGGATGTACGACCATAAACGACAAGTCAATCCTTCACAAGTGCTCGTAACTTTAGCTGAGTCAGATTACCGTTTTGCCCCCGAGTTACATCTTGCTCCTTAATACCACTACTTCTCTAATGAACAACCTGATTATGGTCCGACCAATAATCGGAACTCCCTCTCGGACTAGTGAGAGAGTAGAGCCCCTTATTCAAGTCTCGGAGTCAGCATGTAAGGGAACACTCATCTACTTCTCTAAAGTCGGAGAGGAGTGAATTTCATCTTTTGAAGTTATGTTCCCCAGCTCTCTACTCGGTCTCGTCCCCAAAATGGTAGGAATATTGAGTCGGAAACTCGGGCCACTCTCACCCATACAAATCAAAGGACGAGCCCTAACAGGTAAGAGTCTATAACTCACCCAGGATTGAGATCGAGTTACCTAGTCATCCTATTGAAATATTAATCTATTAGCTAACGATGTTACAGCTAAAGATTAATTATTTTGCGATCTAATCTTATACAAACTCATTGTATAGGATACCCCCACTTGCATGTCTCCACACGAATTACATGGATCAAGTCATTCATAACTATTACAAAGTAGGCCGTATTCATAGTGTTACCAGGATAAAGTATCCAACCTTATCCATATACTATAGACCATTTAGGTTGACCATTTAGGTTACTACTGGAACATTATCCACCTGTATATCGAATATATATTGTATATATATACACTGTATATCAAATATATACGCTGTATATTAAATATATACTGTATATATGTTATATACTGTTATAGTTACATGACATAACCTCGGATGTTAGTTTATTGGATTTGAGTTAATGCAATTCTAAGAGAAACATCAATAACAACTTTATTGAATAAATATTTGTTTTATGTTTACAAATCACAAGTTTATGGTATAAAACCCAAGAACCTCAATGCCCTGTCTGGAGACTCTATGCCCTAGCACAATTCCCTCATGTACCATGAAATGTCACTTTTCTCAATTTAGAACTAAATTTGTTTCTTCACATCTCTAAACCACTTTTTGGTCAGATTCTCTAAACATTCTGTAAATGACTAGCCAAATACTGAAAAATCGTGCATAAACACCTATACAACATATTCTACCAAGTCAAAAAAGATGGCCATCATGCACCTTTGGAAGGTTGTTGGGGCATTGCAAAGCCCGAAAGGCATCCTTCTGAATACAAATGCCTCGTAAGGACAAATGAATGTTGTATTCTGTTGATCTTGAAAGGCAATTGCTATCTGATTGTACCCACTCTACCCATCTAGAGAGTAGCAATATTCTTGCCCTGCGAGTCTGTCCAGCATTTGATCGATAAATGGGAGAGGGAAATGATCATTCTTGGTGGCCTTATTTAATTTCATGTAATCCACGCAAATACGCCACCCTGTCACATTCCTAGTGGGAATCAATTCATTTTTTGCATTTTCCACAACGGTCATGCCCCCTTTTTGGCACACATTGCATTGGACTCACCCACTCACTGTTGGAGATAGAGTAAAAGATTCTATATCCAGGAACTTAATTATTTCCTTCTTGATAACCGCTTTCATTGCAGGGTTCAACCGTCGGTTGGGTTCAACAGAATTCGTGCTGGCTTCCTCTAGCACGATCTTGTGCATGCAAAAGCTGGGGCTTATTCCAAATATATCCACTATAGTCCACCCAATTGCCTTCTGGTGTGCCTTCAGTACACTCAACAACTTTTGTTCTTTTCCTTTAGACATGTATGCAGCAATGATAATAGGTAACGTGTCGGACGAACTCAAGTAGGTGTATTTCAAGTGCTATGAGAGCACCTTGAGCTCCAACACTGGTGGCTCCTCTATAAATGGCTGCAACGATTTGTATTCACGGTTTGCAAGTTCTAAAGACTCAAATGCTTGTCTAGCTAACCTTTCACCACTGCTCTTACTTTCCATATATATAACATCTTGATCTTCATCTGGCTCTTCACACCATTACTAAACTCAGCGTTCTCAAGATGCTCCAGCATGGTTTTTGCTTCCAACTCCTTTATCAGCATTTCATTTAAAATATTTGACATTGGATATTCTTTTGACTCCAAGGAATACTTCATTGCATCATACACTGAGAATTTCACTTCCTGATCTTGAACACGCATTGTCACTTTGTCTTTTTGGACGTCCACGAGTGCTATTCCAGTTGCAAGGAATGACCTCCCAAGGATTATTGGGACCTCCTTATCTACATCATAGTCCAAAATAATAAAGTCAGCATGGAAAATAAATTTCACTTGTCTGCTAACTACAATGTGACTATTGTTGGACATGTTTCTCCCCCATTCCCAGTTTCTTATAGATGGACAAGGGCATAAGGTTGATACTCACTCCCAAATCGCATAACGTTTGGCCTATCTTCTGTCCTACAATGGAAACAGGTATAGTAAAGTTCACACAGTCCTTCATTTTAGCTGGAATCTTGCTTATAAGGATGTTACTGCACTCCCTAGTCATTGCTACCGTTTCATATTCTCCCGGCCTTTTTTTTGTGAGTATGTCCTTAAATAACCGCATTTAAGTTTGCATTTGTTCCAAGGCTTCCACCAATGGTATGTTGACATGTAACTATTTCAAAACATCCAAAAACTTTCTAAATTGCACATCTTACTATTTTCTCTACCGTCGCTTAGGATACAGAGGTACAGGTTTATACTCAGTTAGAGCATTGTCATGCTTTGTCTGCTTTCTTTTCTCTTTCACACGTGCCTTTGATGCTCCAGCATTGGATGCTCTGGCATCAACCAGGTTGACCTCTTTACTTGTAGTGTCCTTAGTTTCCTTTGGTTGCTCATTAATCTGTGCTGGTGGGTTGGATACAACTATCTTGTTTGGCTCTCCTTCTCTGTTTGGTTGAGTTTCTCCTTCCTCCTCTTGAGTCAAGTCATTCTGAGTTCCTAGAACATTGAGATGAGTAGGAGGCAATGTTTTTCCACTTCTCAATGTAAGAGCTTTACATTGCTCCTTACCATCTCACTTTGGTACCTCTGTATCACTTGACAGTGCTCCATATGGTCTGCTCTTCATATCTGATGCTAGCTGGCCCATCTGAATCTCTAGGTTCCTTGGTGATGCTGCCTGACTCTACACTATAGCGTCGTTCTTTGCCATGTACTGTTTCATCAAGTTCTCCAACGATGTAATTGTTCCCTCTAACTGCCTCTGAACTGTTTGTTGACCTTGATATGAAAAGCCCGGTTTGTATGTTGGCTTCTGCTGATATTCTGAAGCATTTGAAGTTCCAGCATTATCTCCCTTGGATTCCACCCCAACTAAAATTTTGATGGTTGCTCCATCCCGGATTGAATGTATTGGAATATGAGTTGTTCCGGGCATTCTCGGCATTTTCTAAATAGTACACCGATGCTGGATTTCCCAGACAATCATTGTAATGAAGTTCCCCTTCATAGTAGGAGCATGAGATCTCTTTAAGGTGACTTATGTTTGCTCTGTCATATGATGCATCATACTTTTCATTACCAAATCCGTCAGATTTTCAATTTTTGAGTTCAATGCAGTGAAATTCTCACATTCATAAAGTCCTTTGGCTCTTTGTTCTTGACTAGCTCTTGGATCAGACCACTGGTGGTTGTTTGACGATATTCGCTCCAAAATGTTAAATGCTTCAGTATACGGTTTTGCTAGTATCGCTCTATTTGTTGACGCATCAATAACTAGTCGCGTTGCATCATCCAATCCGTTATAGTATGTCTCAATCTAAATACATCTCGAAATCCCATGATGAGGGCATTTTTCAGAAGTCTCTTAAAACGCTCCCATGGTTAACTAACGGACTCTCCAACAAACTGTTGAAAATTGTTAATCTCACTTCTATACTTAGCATTCTTACTTGGTGGGAAGTATTTGATCAGAAATTTCTCTCCTAAGTCGTTCCAGCTTGCGATTGATTCAAATGATAATGACTCCAACCATGTCTTGACTTCATCTCCCAGCGAATAGGGGAACACTTTAGCCTATGCACCTCTTTGCTACAACTCGCAACCTTGAACGAATCACAAACTCCTATAAAGAATTTCATATGTGAGTGTGGATCCTCAGTGGCATGACCATGAAACTACCCACTGTCTGCAACATCTGAAATATCACTGCTTTCAGCTTAAATCTGGGTGCTTCTATTTCAGGCTCTGTAATGACTGAGTTACAGTTGTAGAATGCTGCAGCCGTGTATGCCCTAATTTCTCTATTTGTGTCATCTGCTAATAAAAAAGCATTGTGAGGGGGCACTGCTACTTCAGGGTCAGCAGTAACGAGATTTCCATCTACTATCTCTTCAATTCTTACATTTAGACGTAGTGGTGGATCAAGTGGATCAATTCTTGCTGCAGCTTGGTTCCTTCTTTGTTCTCTTCAGTTTCTATAAAATGTACGCTCTATTTCGTGATCAATTATATACTCCAAGCTTTCTAAATCATTCATACACCTACAGTCACATAAAAATGTAAGAAAGAGAAAACTAAATTAAGCTCCGTATTCTCAAACACTAATACTTAAAGTAAAATGACAAAGCCCCTGACAACGGTGCCAAAAATTTGTTGCATCCTCTCAAGCGTGATGAATACAAGTGCAAGTGTACACTATATTCGTCGATTGTAGTACGAACGAGGTCGAATCCACAATGACTTAATGTGATATTTTAAGAATATGCTCAAGAATACCAAAAAATGCAAGAATAACAAATAGAGTTGGTTATATTAAAAACGGTAAAGAAAACACAATAACAAAAGCAACAAATGATTCCAAAAGTGAACACAACCTACAGATGCTGGGGTATAAAAAAGCTCTAGCACAGTAACAGAAAAAGGGATAACAGATATGGAAAGACGGGGGAGATTCCTTATGCTCTCACTAAATCTCAACTTCTACTCTAGCATGAAATCGACTGCTATTGCTCAACTCGACACGGTTCCTTTTTGAGATACCCAAACATGGACACCCACAACTCTCGTTGCTAGATACCCAAGCGATAAAAGCGAGTTCTAAGCATGTTTAGGGGAACCTATTCCTGAGTATCCACGACTCCACTAAAAAAAGTAGCTAAATCCCAAATAGAGCAGTTCAACTAACCATACAGAAGCTAGCATACTCAACACAGTGGCCAACAATGTTCAGTAAGAGAAAATAAATCACAGCTCTATTTAATAGCAAAATGAATCAACTAGACTATCAGTTGTTCAGCAGTTACAGCTCTATTTAGTTCATGGGGAAGGGGGCAAACGAAATGGGTAAGCAGAAGATACACCCCATTTTAGAGAAGAAGACAAAAACGCAGATGAAGAGACACTAGCACGCAAAGACCGACATCAGCTTCTCTCTATCGTTAGCTTCCCTTTCAAAAATGGTGAAAATTCTACTCCTTGTCTTTTCCAGCATGCAAAGAATGTTCTCTATTGAGATCTTTTTGTGTCAGCTAGTGAAGGAATTTACGGGTGTTGAAACCAACTAAAAGAATGGGTAAATCACGTTTTCTGTAAGTTCTCTTAATTGGGGGTATAAATGCAAATGACCCACCAATTTAAATATCTCTGTTGTACATCAAGAGAGAGAGGGAGAGAAATACCTTTGTAATTTTTTGAAAACGAAAGTGTTGAGCTGTCAATCAATAGTGGATGTAGGCCTTAGTGCTGAACCACTCTAAAAACCCTCTGTCTTCCTCTGTGATTTTATGCTTTCTTGTGTGAGTGAACAAAATCTGGGTTATTTTTCTTAACCCTAGAAGAAAAGTGGACCAAACACCCTCCAAAGCTAGAAGAATTAAAAGTGTTTGGTTGTGTGGGATATGTTCATGTAAATCAAGGGAAGTTGAAGCCAAGGGCAATTAAATGCATGTGTTTGGGGTTCTCTGATGGAGTGAAAGGGTTCAAATTATGGAACCCAATAGAGAAAAGATGCATAAATAGTAGAGATGTGACATTTCGAGAACATGAATTGTACATGAGGCAGGAAACTCCTAGAGTTGATGATGTTCAAAATGGTAAAACTTAATTTGAGGTGGAGCTAAGTAATCAAACTCAAGAACAAAGAGGTTCAGGAGAAAGTCATCAAAATACATCAAGTCTGGAAGTAGTTGAAGAAGAAATAGTAGAAGAAGAAAGCTAAAGTACCTTAGATATAACTGATTATTCGTTGGCAAGAGACAGACAACGTAGGAAAATCTGTCCACCCTCCAGATATGTAGATAAAGACTGTATTGCATTAGCATTAAATGCTACAGATACAATAAATGAGTATGAACCCCAAACCTTCGAAGAAGCAATAAACAGTCCAAATGTAAGAGAATGGATAGAGGCCATGAATGAAGTGATGCATTTTCTTGATGTGAATAAAACATGGACCTTAGTTTCTCTTCCAAAAGGACAAAAAGCAATAGCATCTAAGTGGATCTATAGGTATAAAGAAGGAATAGAAGGAGTACAACCACCCAGATTTAAAGTAAGATTGGTGGCCAAGGGTTTTACACAAAGAGAAGGGATTGATTACACAAAAGTCTTTTCCCCGGTAGTAAAACACACATCAATTCGGATGCTACTAGCAGTAGTTGCTCAAAGAAACCTAGAACTCGACTAACTTGATGTAAAAACAACATTTTTACATGGCAGATTAGAGGAGCCAATATTCATGAATCAGCCTATGGGATATGCTAAAAAGGGAAAGGAAGATCAGTATGCCTTCTAAACAAATCTTTATATGGTTTAAAACAATCTCCTAGATGTTGATACCATAGATTCGATGAGTTTATGAATAAAATAGGTTTCATCCGTAGTACATTTGATAGTTGTGTATATATTAAAACTACACCTGAAAAGGATGACATATTTCTACTACTTTATGTAGATGATATGTTACTGGCTGCTAAGAGAAAGAGAGACCTAATAGCTGTAAAAGAATGTCTTAAGTCAAAATTTGAGATGAAAGACCTAGGTAAGACAAGGAAAATCTTTGGGATGGAAATAACAAGAAATGAAGAGAAAGGTGAAATTGATATGAGGCAAACATCTTATTGCAGTAGAGTTATAGAGAAATACAAAATGCAGAGTGCAGAGGTGTTAAAAATTCCAGTAGCTCAACATTTCAAACTATCTGCTGCTGATTCCCCTAATGAATCTGACTATGAACATCAAAGATTCATGAGTACAGTGCCCTATTCTAATCTAGTAGGGAGCCTGATGTATTTAATGGTGTGTACAAGACCAGATTTAGCCTAGGGAGCAAGTTTTGTAAGTAGATACATGGCTAAAGCAGGGAAGAAACATTGGGAAGCAGCAAAGGGTGTACTCAGATACCTTAAAGGTACCGAGGAGGTAGGACTAACCTACAGAGCGTCAAATACAACATAAGTTAAACTCTATGGGTATGTTGATTCTGACTACGCAGGGGGTTTAGACAAGCGAAGGTCTCTCACGAGTTTTCTATTTCTAATTGGAGAAAATATGGTAAGCTGGAAAGCTACTCTACAGACTGTGGTAGCCCTTTCAACTACTAAAGCGGAATTCATAGCCCTAGCAGAAGCAGTAAAAGAAGCTATTTGGCTTAAAGGATTGATGAAGGACTTTGGTTGTGACCAAAATATAGTGAGAATCTACTATGATAATCAAAGTATCATTCACCTATCTAAAAATCAAGCATTTCACAAGAGTACAAAGCACATTGATGTGAAATATCATTTTGTGAGAGAAGAGATTGAGAAAGGAACGATCAAAGTATCAAAAGTACATACCTCGCAAAATGCTGCCGACATGCTCACGAAACTAGTGGAAGCTTAAAAGTTTGAATATTGCATGAAGCTTGCTGGAATGAAATTGTTCGAAAAGGGATGAAGATAGGGACAAACAGCTGCTTCACTTTCAGTTGTTCCAAAGGTGGAGATTTGAAAGAATTTACGGATGTTGAAACCAACTAAAAGAATGGGTAAATCACATTTTCTGTAAGTTCTCTTAATTTTGGGGTATAAATGTAAATGACCCAGCAACTTAAATATCTCTGTTGTACATCAAGAGACAGAGGGAGAGAAAAACCTTTGTAATTTTTTGAAAACAAAAGTGTTGAGCTGTCAATCAATAGAGGATGTAAGCCTTAGTGCTGAACCACTCTAAAAACCTTTTGTCTTCCTCTGTGATTTTATGCTTTCTTATGTGAGTGAACAAAATCTAGGCTATTTTCTTAATAGCTAGGTCATCCTGTCCCTTTTACATCGGACCCTAATTTTAAGGCACCCAACTAGAAAACGTACGGGCATGGTAAAATATCCCCACGTGGGCATTGTGACTCCATGCTTCAGCATGCAATTGTTCCAACTTCTCAGACTTCCGGCTTAGCAATGCTTCATCAACTCCTGCCTGGGCTCTACGCGTTCCTCATGTCTTAGTCCTCAGGTTTCAATTTTGTTCAAAAAAGCTAGAGGAAATCAACAAGTACTTAAGCTAAAGCATCCAATACAAGGGAATTCAACTCATTTCAAAGAATCTATTGTCATTTATGATTTTCAAGTGCTATAATAGACATACAAGAGCATTAATTAGCACAAAACTTCCCAAATAATAGCTGGAATAACTCTCTTTTGGAAAGTTATTAGTTGGGTCATTGGGTTGCTAAACTTCCGTCTTTTATTTTAAACAAGGGTTGAGATGGAACGGGCGGTAAATGGTAGTAGATGGGAGGGAATGGCGGCAGTCGGCAAGGAACAGAGGCGAACAACGATAAATAGAGGCGATGTGGCAAATATATGTGAATGGCGACTTCTTCCATTTGAAACAAGGGTTGGGATGGAACAAGTAGTGGAAGACAGTAGATGGGAGGGAATGGCGACATAAGGCCGGGAGCAAGGCAGCAACAGAGGCAAATATAGACAATAGAGGCGAACAGCAGCAAATGATGACAATGAATGGTAACGTACAACAGCTAACGACGATAGTCAGAGGCAAAAGTTGCTAAAGATCTGAGATTGAGAGAGGTAGAATGAGATTAAGAGAACCTTAACACAACAAAAAGATGAAAAATTGATAAAACAAGATAGAGAGAGTTGGAGAGATGAGAAGTAAAGAGGCAAAGAGGCAGAGGCGGCTAAGAAACCCTAAACCTATAAAACATAATATAGATATATACAGATAAATTCGGTTTGGTTCGGATTAAACCGATAATTTTTTCCATTAACTTGAGAAACGAACCGAACCGGTCAGTTCTTAAAAATTTGAACCCAACTCGAACTGAACATTTACTTTACCCAACACAACCATCACGGTTTGGGTTTGGTTCCTCAAGTTTTTTGGGTTATGGGGTTTTTTAAACACCCCAATTGTTTCGTAACGTTCCTATTTCTTGTTTCTCCTTTTCAAATTTTATTAAGAAACTAAGCATTTTGCAATTAATTATGTTTATTGTTTACCATTTTCTTGAAGCATCCTCAAAATTATATAGAAATTTTGGAAACAATCAAGACAAGTTGTTTTCGTTTCCAATTTGTTACAAAACATAAATATAAATATGGTTTGATCATCCTTGAATTCATGGGTGTTGAGGTCATACATTTTTTTTTTATTAAAAATGAAGAAACGAAAACAAGAAATGAGAACGTTATCAAATGAGCCCTTAATTAATAAGACTAGAATTTTTCATGGTTAAGGCTAAATTGTTACAAATTTTAAACTATAGAGATTAAATTGTTGCATACTAAAGTTTAAGAGTTTTAACTGTTACAAAATTTATACTACAACAGCTTAATCATTAAAAACTAAGGACTAAATTGTTACCTATTTAAATTTAGAGACTAAATTACTACTCCAATAAAAGTACAACGACAAAATATGTTTTTTAACCATCAATCAATTTCCTATCTTGTGCAAATCAACCATCCATATTAAAAAATAATAGTAATAATAAAATTACAGATTTAGTCTCTAAACTTTGAGGTTTATGTCTGATAAGTTCCCAAACTTTATAAAGTGTTCATATGTCTCTAAACTTTCAATTTTCTATCTAACAAGTATCTTAAACTTTAAAAAATATCTATTAATAAATTTTTGAACTTTTGATTTTGTGGCTAGTAGATACTTGAACTTTAAAAGTTAATGTGTCTAACAGATCCCTAAGGGTCCGTTTTATAACCATTTATGTTTTTTGTTTTTTATTTTTCAATTATCTATTTTCTGTTTTTAGTTTTCTTTTTAAAAAACAAAAGCCATATTATGTTTGATAACTGTTTTTGTCTTTTCATTTTTTAAAAATAGAAAACCAAACACATGTTTGATAACCATTTTTGGTTTTCTATTTTTAAAAAGTTAGAAAATTGAAAATATATGTTAGAGATAGCAAAATTTTATGTAAAATATTAGAGATGACAATGGTGTTGTGTACGAGTCGAAATGCCCTTTTCCACGAAATTTTAATTCTCATCTCCAACTCGTTCTCCAATTTCGGGAATCGAGGTCCAGGTTCACGAATCCTCATTTGGGGACGAGGATCTTCATGAAAAAAATTATTGGTTTAATAATTAATTTTAATTATTTTTAGAATTTAAAAAATAAAAAACAATAAAGATATATAATATATATTATTTTACTAAAAAATTATTATATGTTTATTCCTAATTTAGTAAAACAATTAATAAAATATATATTAATTACTTAAAAATAGAATGGGATATGATGAGAAATTCATTCTCTATTTTTAAAGCGGGGACTCAACCCTACGAGAATTTTTTTCGTCTCTAATGTAGAGATATGCAAATAAAAATTTAGAGAAATAAAAAAAAACATTTGAAAGAGAAATTTCAGAGGGAGTAAATTTTAAAGAGTTAGAAAAGTTAGAAAAACAAATTAGTGGGAGAAAAGATAAAGTCAAAAATAGAAAATTCTACATAGAGTAAAGTTGAGAGCAAAACACATTTAAATAAAGAAAGAGAAATTTGAAAGAGAAACAAAGATGATAGTGAGAATAAAATTTGAACAAAAGTTAAAAATATATTGGTTACATAAAATAAGTAAATAGAAAGAGAAATAAAAATTATAAGCGAAAGAAAATTGAAAAAGAAAACATTTAGGCAGAGAAAAATTGAATATATATTTCTCGGAGAAAAATAGACTAAACAGAGAAAGAAAAGTTATAAATTGTGAAATTTGAGAATCGGAAACGTTTGGAAAAATATTAATTTTTTAGAGAGAAAAGAAGGAAAGTAATATGTTCGAATAAAAAAAAAGTGATAAGTTAGAATAAAAAGAAAGAAATATAAATATATACGGAGAGCGAGATAAATATTTAAAAAATGAAAATTTTAGAGAGCAAAAGACAATTTTTTTAAAGAGCCATTTTAGGTAGAAAAATACTTATAGTAAGAAAAAATTATTAGATAAAAATATGTAAAAGAAAAAAAAGTTGAGCATGAGAAGAAAAAAAAGTTGAGCATGAGAAGGAAAAAAAAAACATGTTTTTAAAAACTACTTTTTTATTTAATTTATAAAGGATTTAAAACAATTTTAAAAAACATAAAACATAAAAACATAAAATTGAATCGTTTATAAACAAGCCCGTGTTTCAAAAACTAAAACGGAAAATAAAATAGTTACCAAACGAGTCCTAAGCTTTCAATTTTTTTAAAAAAAAAATTTTAAACTTTTAATTTTATGTTTATTATAGCCTAACTATAGATCTTCCTTGCGTTTGAGAACTTTGTCCTCATCGGCAAATACTTCATCTGACATTGTTCACAAAGCCACCACAAGAGTTTACACTCAACACGACTTTCCATTTCTTAGATTCAATTTCTCAATTTGTTTTTATAAAGCTTAACTACTATTAAAAAAAATTCAACAAAAATATCACCATCACACATACTAACAAATAAGATTTATAACTTTTCCAAAAAAGTGTTATATGAGCAAATTTTTATTTTCGATTTCCACATTTTTTTAACAATATAAACTAATATCAATATTTTATGGATGATGAACAAAACTCTGGTTTTTGCCTTCTTATTCAAATGTACTGTGAGTCAAATGATGGAGAATAAAGTTGTGGTGAAAATAGTGATAGAGTAAACTTTAAGAAAAAATGAATAAGGAGACAAAAAATGAAGAAAATAAAACAAAAATAGTAACTAAAGAAAATGGAAGAAGATAAAAGAAGTTATGATGAGTCGATGGGAAAGAAGAGGAAGAAAAAAAAGTAAAGAGCGAGTGAGATACCGTGTGATAGATTGTGAGAATCGAGTAGGAAATAGTGAGAAAGAATTTGTGGGAGAACGATGAAGTAACGAACCAAGAGAAAAAAAAAACAAAAAGAAGCAAACCTTAAGAGAGAACAAAAAAAAAATTAGAGTAGTGGACCTCTCTTTGTGATAGGTTTCTCCGTCCTCCCCTCGATCTAAACTACCACTGTGTTTTCGAAACCCTAATTTAGCCATGGAAAAAATATTTTCATCATTACAAAATTAATCAAATCTTATGATTTTATTACAAATTTTGATTTTTACGAAAATTATACTAAATCAAATTTAAAACTTTTCCATTAAGTAAGATTTTATTTTATTTTTATTCAAAGATTTTATTTTGAGAAAAATAAAAATTCACATTTAATCCATTTTTTAATTTATTTAAAAATATTTGATTTTGAAAAATAAATCATATTGAAATCAAATATACTTTTTTATATATTTTTTTTGATAAAACACACAAAGGGAAAATATTGACCCTAAAACAAAAATAAAAATTTTACAAGAAAACTACTACAAATCAAATAAAAAAAGAATGATGAAATGAAATACCGGACAAATTTAGGGGTCTACAATCACGTCGATATTTCTAACTTTTTCGTTATCAAACTAAATTATTTTTTAGTAGATGATATTGATTGCAATGTTAGCAACAAACTCCGATGTGGCCAAAATTATCTCATATGGGACTATTTCAAAATCTTTTTTTTCTTCCTTAAATAACCATCATTATCTCTGACAAAAAAGGTCGTGACTTGGATCCCCACCCCACATGTTGCACGACAAAAAACAACTATCTTTTCAGTTATTTATTTATTTATTTTTAACAAAATCATCTTCTCTATTAAAAAATAAGGTTTCACGACATTGTTCCTCTCAACTCCTCAAAAGGCAAATTTTGCGATTATAATATCGTTCCTTATTCTTTATGTATTTTCCTTGTATTATTGAGATAAATGAGTCAAAACAGGGGACCTGTATCCTACGAAGAAAAGAATTTTCAACACTACTGCAAATTCCCACAAAAGGATTAGAATATTGCTTCTCACGATATTGCTTCTTATCATAATTAGGAAATAACTCTCTAAATATTCAATTCTAGGCTTGGAACACTTCTAAATAGAGCTAAATCATTCAAAAACATCTCTACTCAAGAAAATTTTCACCTAAAATAAATCTCTTACGGAGAGTTTCTAGTTGACTAATAAACTGAAATTATCTCTTAATTTTAGTGGTTGTTCAACCATTAATCTCACAATTGTCAAGTCTCAGTGGCGGGTTATGTTTACTTTGGAAAGATTCGGTTAATGTTACTATTAGTTCTTTCTCGACAATCACATTGATTCAAGTATATAGTGGTCAAATTTAACATGGCATTTCACAGGATTCTATGGTCATCCTACTACTCTCAAATGAATCCATATTTGAGAACTTAATAGGATCCATAATCAAGATAACTCCCCGTGGTTGATGGGGGAGATTTAAATGCTATCCTTTAAAGCCACGAGAAGTCTACTCGAAATTCTGCCGATGATCATCTTATTTCTAATTTCAAGGACACTTTGGATTCTTCGTCACCTTTGGACATGGGTTTCGTAGGTAATTAATACATGTGGTGCAACAATATACATGCAGATGCCCAACAATGGAGATGACTTCACAGATTTCTTTGCAGCCCCTTTTATTAATATTTTCAAAACAAATTAGCAATGAGGGAAGTAATCCAAGATCGTGGCTCTTTTGATTCGTCGATCTTGGTCGGATTCTATTTTTGGACCAGATGCTCATTTGAGCTTTCGGGCTCTGATACCATATTAATATTCATGAGTTTCAATCTCAAAATCAATTGACAATGAGAGGAGTAGCTCATGTCTATAATAAACCTATGTAAGATCTTTTTTCTTTTCAACGTGAGATTCTTAACATTCTTTCGTAACGTGAGGTGATACATATATCTTGACTGGTCAATTTGAAGAATGTTGGACTCATCACAAGTTTACAACCAATGCTGCTGCAATTATTCAAGAAGTAGGGCAGTGGGCTTCAGTGGAACCAAGCCACTCCCTTCAACTATCACCGAAATGCAACATCCACTGCCTTTGTTAATTAGGGTTCTCCGATAGTCTGTAATCTTTTTCTTAGGTCAAAAAGAAAAAATCAGCTCTTTTCTACCGATACTATTGGGATATTGAGGGTCTAAAATGTTAGATAAATACCTAGAAATTCTAAATAATATAGGCAATCTTCAAAGGTGGAATGCCACTAATATTGCACTCATCCCAAAAGTTAAACACCCCAGTGCATTTCTGACTTTCGCCCCATTAGTATTTGCAATATATCTTATAAAAATGGTGACAAAGGTTCTAGCCAATCAGTTTGAAAGAGTTTTGGATGAGATTATCTCCCATAATCAGTCAGCTTTTATTAAAAGCAGAGCCATCAATCAACCTCATAATTGCCCACAAATGTTTACTTATAATTGGGAATTAGAAGTCTGGTATGCATGGTCTTGCAACCCTAAAGTTCGATCACAACAACTCAATTCTCTATTCCGATCAATGAACAATTAAAAGGTACCATCACTCCATCTAGAGGTATTCGGCAAGGGAACCTTCTCTCCCCTTACTTATTTTTTCTTTGTGTTGAAGGGCTTTCCATGATACTTTATTATGCAGATTCAGTGGGAAAGTTTAGTGTGTATCAGTTTCAGGAAAACATGTCTTGGGGTTTTGGCAAAAGTAGCTATTTTTGGAGGGTCCACTTGGATAAAAGGTCCCTATTCCCAAACTATGTTATCTAATCACTTGCTAACATCAATTTTGTGTGAAAATACCTATTTGTTTGTTTTCTTCAATTTATCACTCTCTCTTCACATTCTCTCTCCTCTTTCCCTCTCATATGGTTACAAATTCTCTTTCTTGAAAAATCCAACCCCACTTTCTCTCTCTTCTTTACTCACCATAAAAACCTTAAATATTTATTTCTACCTCTCTCTTTATCCCTCCTAAGCTGCCTCTTCTCATTCCCATTCTTTTTTCTTCACTTTCTGAAAAACAGCAACAAGCTGCTCCATTTACGATTTTTTTTTTCGATGAGAGACAGATGCCGAGAGCGAGAGCGAGAGGGGCTAGAGTGAGAGCAAGAGCGCCAAGAGCGGGAGCTTTTTTTTGTGTGTTCTATTTTTTTTTTTAATTTGGGGGATTTCTACGAACTCCTTGTTCTTGGTGTTCTTTGTTGAGTTTTTATCTCTCTTTGAGGTGTGACCCGTTCTTTTGTGTTGTGTATTTGTTATTGTTTTGTTTTTTGAATTTTAAGGTCGAACAATGGAGTCAAGATTGAGAGAAGATGGATGAAGAATAAGGAAGAGAGAGGAGAGAGAGAGGAGAGAGAGAGGAGAGAGAAAAATGCATGCCTTCAAAATCAAAACAAAAAAATCAAAAATCAAAGGAAAACAAAAAATCGAATGGAATGTGATGTAGAAAAAATGGAAGAAAGAGAGAGGGAGAGAGAGAAGTGCACGTCCTTGAAAAATCTGATAGTGAAAAAACAATCAGGGAGGGAGAAAGAATATCTGCAGAGAAATGGAAGAATGAAGAAAGGAGAGAAAGAGAGAATTGGGAGGAAGAATTGGGAGGAACAGGATAGAGTAGAGAAAAGGAGAGATAAAATAAGAAGGGATAACTTGTAATTTCAAGCAAAAATGACGTAAGCAAATTCTTAAAAAACATAAAATTTGGAAGTGGGGATATATTTCATAGTTGGCCTTTGAAAAGGCTATTCAGCCCCATTTCCCCTACTATTTCTCACTTACTATTTGCAGGTGACATTTTAATCTTACTTAAGGCAAATGAACTTGAATGCTTGCTCCTCAAAGAAGTTCTTGCAGACTCTGCCATAGCATCTGGTTAGTCCATAAATTTTTCCAAATCTACTATTATGTTTTCCCAAAATGTCCATATTAATAGATAACAGTACCTCCAATCTCTTTTGGGCGTGCAACTTGTTAATATCTAGGTAATTACCTAGACTTACCCTCCTCATTCTGTCGAAGGAAAGAAGGTGATTAGAGTTTCTTGAAGGACAATTTTGAAATTGATGCAAGGTTGGAAGAGAAATTTCTTTTCATCAACGGGGAAAGAAATCCTTATCAAAAGTGTGGGCCAATCTATACGAACCTACCGGTATGTGTGTCTTCCGACTTTCGAAAGGTTTTTGTGGTGATCTCTCTGAAACTCTCACCCGCTTTTGGTGAGGATCCATTAGCAAATAGAAGAAGCTTCATTGGATGAGTTGAAAGTGCATGTGCTTACCTAAAGAGCTTGGGGTCTTAACTTTCTTGACTTGAAGGGGCTCAATAAAGCTCTCCTAGCCAAATAAGTCTGGAGATTTCTTCAAAAACCAAACCTTCTAGTCTTTAGGGTGCTGTGGGCCAAAATAACCTGGATTCATTTACTCTAGACACAAAATCTCACTCGTAGTTTTCCTATATTTGAAAAAGTTTGTTTTGGAATGGTGAACTTCTAATTGAAGGAATTAGAAAGTAGGCTGGAAATGGAGGCTCGATCCGAGTGTTCCATGATCCTTGGCTGCCTAGAGAGTGGTCTTTTAGACATCTCTCCCCTCCTAACACTCATAAGGTCATTCAAGTTTCTCACTTCATTCGTCCTCTATGCACTTGGGATATTCAAAGATTATCAGATTTTCTACCTCAAAAAGATATCAACCTCATTCTAACAATTAGTTTTACTTGTCGTAATCTCCTTGATGATGTGGCATTTTGATAAAAGGGGTTCATTTAGTGTGAAAGTTCATACAAGCTATATATGAATCTAAAGTTAATCTCAAAAGCTAGCAGTTCTATCATGTGCTATTCATATTCATGGGTATCCATCTCAAAATCAATTGGTAATGAGTATCTTCCTACCATGGGTATCCATCTCAAAATCTTTTATTTGGAAAGCAAACCATGGGTATCTTCCTACCATGTGCTATTCATATTCATGGGGTTCCATCTCAAAATCAATTGGCAATGAGAGGACTAGTCCATGTCTATTATAAACCTTTGTTCGGTCTCTTTTCTATTCAATGTGGGATCCTTGACACAACCTACCGAGAAAATGTATGGATATATCACGTTATTGTCATTGCTGTCACAATAATTTTGAAACTGTTATGCATTTCCTCTTCTTTTGCTCTCGGGCTCAAGCTATCTAGCAAGCTATCCTCCCCTCAGCTCAGCTTCTCCTTGATCCCTGAATGACACTTTTTATTTTATTTGGAAGAAATGGCAAACTATTCTAAGCAAATTAGAAAGGGATGTTGTAACTATTAAACTTAGCTTGAAAGAATGGGTTAAAGAAATAGAATTGAAGGAACAATGAAAACAGATGATGTATTATTCTGGTTTGTGTGAAAAAAGATGTTTTACAAGCTAAATCCAAGATGGATAAATAGACACATGAAAGACTACCATTGACCAAGCTAAAGCAAGAAAGGAAAAATAAAATAGGTAAGGAAGGTTGCAAAGTAATAAGAAATGAATAAAGGCTAGCAATTAAGGGATATTGCTGAGTAATTGAGTTGTAGTAGATTACCTAAAATCTTCACCAAATAAGGAAGGAGAATATGTTGAACATGTAATGATGCCAGTTAAGGACTTAGATCTACTGCTGCTATTTTGAAATATCACTTGCTGAGGTGTTAATATATCCTACTGGTGTGTTATTTTGTTGTATTTTGCTGGTGTATCATTTTGTTGTTTATCATCGTCTATCGAACTCAAGGTAGTGGTTGAACGAACGTCGAGTTTGCTCCTTAAGTCTTTAAAAACAGCTTTAGCGAGGGGTTTAGTGAGGATGTCAGCTATTTGTTGTTTGGATGGAACGAACTTGGTGATGAGAGAGCTGAGAGCAACCTTCTCACGAACAAAATGATAATCCATCTCAATGTGTTTGGTCCTAGCATGGAACACGGGATTTATTGACATGTAGAGAGCACTCATGTTATCACAATATAGTTAAGGTGTTTTAAGTATTAGGATGACAATGTCGCGAAGGAGGAAGCCAATTTATGTCAGTTCGGTAGTTGCATTAGCCATTGCTCGATATTCTGCTTCAGAACTTGAACGAGCGATGGTCGATTGTTTCTTGGAAGACCATGAGATGCAGTTTGAACCAAGAAATATACAATATCCAGTGGTACTCCATCTTGTCAGAGGACACCATTTCCAATTAGCATCACAAAAACCATATAAGTTAGTTGTGCTACGTTTATAAAATGTAATACCATGATCTACCGTTCCTTGAATGTATCGTAGGATTCGCTTCACAACTTTGAGGTCTGCTATGGTGGGATTTTGGAGTCGTTGGCACACTTTATTCACAGCTTGTACGATGTCAGGACGGGTGAGAGTGAGGTATTGAAGAGATCCTACTAGGCTTCTATATTGTTTGACATCTATGGGTTGCTCATCATTGGGCAAGACCTGTGTTGATATGGCCATTGGTTTGCTTATGGAGGATGCACCAAGCATATTGGATTTGCAAAGAAGAACACGAGCATATCTTCCTTGGCATAATGTGATTCCTTTATGAGTATGCTTGACTTCAATTACAAGGAAGTAATGTAGGACACCAAGATCTTTTAACCCAAACTCACCACTTAGTGTTTGTATTAACTATTGAATGTGAGAAATATCATGCCCTCTAAGAATAATGTCGTCAACATAAATTAACATAAGCGTTAGAATATAGTCCTTTTTCAATATAAATAAGGAGGGATCTGATCTGCTACAAGTAAATCCCGTATGGAGAAGAAAGTTAGCCAATCTATCAAACCAAGCTCTAAGGGCTTATTTTAACCCATAAATAGATTTTTCCAACTTACATACATGAGTAGGATAACTTGGATCCACAAAACCGGGGGTGGCGCCATATAAACCTTTTCTTTAAGGTGACCATGGAGAAAAGTATTTTTAACATCTAATTGTTGTATGGGCCAACTTAAACTAGTCGCTAGGGATATGATTAGTCTTATTGTAGTAGGTTTGATCACAAGGCTATAGGTTTCTCCGTAGTCGAGTCCTTCTATTTGAGAGTAACCTTGGGCTACTAGTCGTGCTTTATAACGATCGATGGTGCCATCTTCCTTGTGCTTTATTTTGAAAACCCACTTGGATCCTACTATGTTGGAGTCATGAGGTCTAGGAACAAGGGTCCAAGTATGGTTTTGTAGGAGTGCCTTCATTTCATCCTTCATTGCACTTTGCTAATGAGGTTGGATCAAAACTATTTTGTAGTTCTTTGGTTCTATTTGAGAACTTGAAGCCAAATAAGATTGGTGATATTTCTTAGCTTTCAAGTGATGGACTTCTTGAGCTAAGTTTGTACCAAGGGATGGATTCTCAGCTAGTTTTCTTCATATAACCATTTGATGAGTAGAGGGGATATAAGATTGGCCCAATTGGTTGCTTTGATCTTTTGGTAATGTTTCTGCAGGTGAAAAATTCAAATCAATATGAACTAAGTCACCAATATCTTGAAAATAACTAAAATCAGCATTTGTAGGACAAGGAGAAGAATTAGTAAGGAGAGAGGAAGTCAAATCTGATGCATTGATTTCACCAGTTGCTACTTCTTTTGTATTTGATTCACTGAGATGGCTTCGTGAATCGGGTTGCAAACCAAACTGTTGTGTTTGAATTGAGCTACTACAGGGGTGATTTTGGTCCTCTTGAACTCCTTCAATTGAGCTACTGATTTTTGCTACTATTGTAGATGTATTGTTGAAATCACCTTCAATTGAGCTACTGATTTTTGCTACTACTGTAGATGTATTGTTGAAATGATTTTGGTCTTCTTTATCTCCTTCAACTGCTGGTACAACATCTAGACTTGCCACAATGGTAGTTGAGTAGCTAATTTTTGCTGCTTGTCATGAATTGGTATCTGCAGGTTGGTCTTCTTAATTTGTGGCTTGAGTCTTGTTTTCAAGTGACTTTACAGATGCTTGAGTTTAGGCTGCATCTTCATTCATTGTGCCTGAAAAGTAGTAACAACAAGAGGAGAAATACTCTTGATAGAGTTGTTAGCTATGGTTTGATTAAAGGGAAAAAATTCTTCATCGAACACTACATGCCTTGAGATATATATGCGATTGGTCGAAGGGTCAAGACATCTATATCCCTTATGGTCCATACTATAACCGACAAAGACACAATGATATGTTCGTTTAGGGAACTTGTTATTTGGTTTGCTTTGTAAGTAAGGAAAACATCGACAATCAAATATTCTCATATTATTGTAATTAGGAGTTCTCCCATATAGCTTTTAGAAAGGAGAGTTCATATTTAAGGCTTTTGTAGGCATTCTATTTATGAGGTACACGGCGGTTAAAAATGCATCCACCCAATATTTTAAAGGTATACGAGAGTGAAATATAATAGCTAGGCTAGTTTCTACAATATGTCTATGTTTTCTTTCTACAGCTCCATTTAGTTGGGGTGTGTAGGGACATGAGTATTGATGGTGAATTCAATTTTGTTCCAAAATATTTTGAAAGGCAATGGATTGAATCTCTCCTCCTCCATCACTTTGAAAAACTTTTATCCTCCATTTTCAACTAACAATTTGAATTTAGTGAAGCAACTTAAGAAATCAGACTTCTTTCTTATTGGATAAAGCCATATAAATTTAGTGAAATCATCTATAAAACTAACGTAGTATTTAAAGCCTTAACCAGAGGTTATAGGAGCAGGTCCCCAAAGATCACAGTGCACTTTATCTAAGGGATTTAATGAATGAATTTCATTGACGCAACTTTTTCCTAGTTGACAACTAATGCAAACTAAGTCCTTTTTCCAATTTGACACATCAATGAGCTATTTGTTGGACAAAATCTTTAGAAAGTTGTCATTCAAATGCCTAATTCTTTTGTGCCAAATTGAACAAGAAGCTTTATTAGAGGAATCAACAAAAACACATGAATCATTAACTGAAAAATTAGAATAATTAACTAATTTGGTAGAGGAGTGAGTAACAAAGGCTTCAGCACATTCTTCTTGTTTGGGGTGCAGCTTTCCCAAACGATAAAGACCTTTCTTTTCTTGCCCTTCAGCTAGAATTCGTACCTGTTGATCCTTTATAAGAAATTTGTCAGCAAAAAATGTGATTGAGCAATTATTGTCCTTAGTTAATTTGTTAACAGATAGCAAATTCTTTTTTATTTCAGGAACTATTAGTAGTACATTATTAAGGGCAAGTTGGCCTGTTTTAGTTTTAAATATAGTGTGTCCAATATGTGTGATGTTTAGCCCATTTTCATCTCCAACAATCATTTTATCATGGCCAAAGTAAGGACATATAATTTTAAACTTGTCGGGATCGTTTACAACATGTGAGGTTGCTCTAGAATCCGCATAGATGTTGGTATTATTGCCTTCATTCAGTGTGAGAGTAGCAAGTGCTTTACGGATTTCTTCTGACTGATAAGCATGATCAAACCTCTTCCAACACTCCATGGCAGTATGGTTGTTTTTACTACAGATTTGACATGTCATTGTTCTATCTTCTTTGCGACCTGAGATATTATTGCTATGATGGGTTGAGTTGTGTTTTGATGTCGAAGAGAAATTACCTTGTTGCTGGCAGTTGTTAACCTTAGTTGGTATATTGTGATAAAAACTTCTTCCTTTGGAAGAAAAGTTTTTTCCTCTCACCCTGTCTCGTCCACAGCTGGCATAAAAGGCTTGATTAATGTTTATTTGATTTGCCTTTTCTTCTTCTTACTCAGCTACAATTAGTTGTTCATGAGCTTTCAAGGCAAGAATAAATTGATTGTACGAGGGATAGGGAGGTTTGGATAACATGGCTATTCTGAACTCCTAGTAATTGCTCCCTAACCCTTTTGCAATATGGAAGACTCTAGATAGATCATCCAATGGCTTTTTCATTGCTGCAAGCTTGTCACATAAACTCTTAAACTTTCTAATATAATCATCCATAGATGATGTTCCTTTCTTTAGAGTAAGAAGAGCTTCATTGGCATGTATCTCATTCTCTTTTGTCATAGTCAATAATAAATTTTCAAGAGAATGTCATACCTGTTTTGCAGTATCAGTACCTTCAATCAAAGCCAACACATCTTTCGTAATAATTCCAAGAAGTCATGAGGTAAGAAGGCCATCATTGTTGGTCCATGTGTTGAATTAAGTGTTAATTTCTGCAATTTCTTTTTCATCTTGGGTTTACTTGATCTCTGGTGGATCTTCTTTGAGGTGATGCTCTACTCCAAGAGTCCTAATAAGTGGCAATACTTGTGTCTTCCAAAGTAAATAGTTAGAAGTGTTCAATTTGATGGATATGAGACTTGCACATTGATGAAATGATTGAATGGTCAATGGTGCTTCTTGTTTTGCCATGGTGAAGATATGAGAGAATTGGTAGTTGATATGTCTTTCTTGTGTTGTGTCTATAGCTCTGATATCATATAAAACTTAGCTTGAAAGAATGGGTTAAAGAAATAGAATTGAAGGAACAATGAAAACAGATTATGTATTATTCTGGTTTGTGTGAAAAAAGATGTTTTACAAGCTAAATCCAAGATGGATAAATAGACACATGAAAGACTACCACTGACCAAGCTAAAGCAAGAAAGGAAAAATAAAATAGGTAAGGAAGGCTGCAACGGTAATAAGAAATGAATAAAGGCCAGTAATTAAGGGATATTGCTGAGTAATTGAGTTGCTGTAGATTGCTTAAAATCTTCACCAAATAAGGAAGGAGAATATGTTGATCATGGAATGATGCCAATCAAGGACCTGTAGATCTACTGCTACTATTTTGAAATATCACTTGTTGAGGTGTTAATATATTCTGCTGGTGTGTTATTTTGTTGTATTTTGTTGGTTTATTATTTTGTTGTTTAACAGTAACCACTTTTTATTGGTCGATTTGGAATGATAGAAACCAAATTAATTAACCAACACAAACAAGTTCCAAATGTTCCCCAAAAAGCTAATTGGATTACCTCGTACGTGACTTCGGCAGGAGATGCAAATGCTCCCATCCACCCCACCTTGCTCCGCAACATGGATCACTAGGAAAACGTGTGGATTCCGTGCCGCATTGGCTAAAGCTAAATACTGATGCAACTTGTTATTGAGTTTGTAAAGAGTGCAAACAAACTCACACATTGGTTAGGGAAAAGGGTGATCCATGGTATATAAAGAAAGACAATTATCTCCATTGGTATGAGGTCTTTTGCATGAAACCAAAAGTTTCTCTTGTTATTTTTTACAAAATTCACGGAAGAATCAAACAATCACTTCTACATGTTACCCTTCAAACGGGAGAATGGATCTCGATCATTCCCTGTTTGATTTTGTTAAAATAAAAAAGGTCTCTTTTCTCTCTCACACTGCTCTTGCACCTTGAGTCACGAGTTGGCAATCCTAATTCAAAGGTTGATAGTTCTTGGTTTCGTGAAATTCGTTGGAAGAGAGGATCCATTTGTAGATCCTCTCATGCTAAGGAATCTTGGGAAGATATTTATGGTCTAGAAGTTCATCATCCAATTATGTAAATTATATTGATCTTGCTCAAAGTTTTGTAATTTAAATATATGAAATGGTTGTCAAATTCTCTCCTATTTTTGGGTGAGAGTTTTGACATTTGATCCAGTGACGATCTTCCACAAAGTGATAATAATAATCTTTTTATTGCTGCCCCCTCATCAACTCAATATCATAAACGTGAGAGTAAGAAAAAAGAGGGGAGATGATGGAAAGATTAAAGGACAATATTGACACAATATATTGTGTGTTTCACTTGTGCTAAGCATGTTTAGTATAAAACTTATTTTTTTATGTGTATATTTAGAAAGGTATTGGGAAGACTAAAAGAAATTTGAGACTTGAATTGGCCAAAATAACATTGAATAATAACATAAATAATAGTATGAATTCATACTACAATTTTGTGCCATTGAAAAAGAGGAAACACGACATTTAAGAGGACGATGAAAGATGGAAAGGCAAATAAACGTGAAAGGAAGAGAAAATATGGAAGATGGAAAGATTACAGGACAATATTGACACACATTTAAAAAATGGAAGGGTAAAATGGACCGTTAAAATTTCTTCTTTTTAGTACAACATGTGGGGGTGGGGATCGAATTTTCAACCTTCTCGTTATGCTCACTTTGGCTAGTCATTAAAGTTGATTGCTCTTTATATATATATATATATTCTCCTCTCCGTGTACGTTGATCGAGTACTAATTTTATTCATGAAGCTTAACGCATGAACTATTAATATCATAATATTCTACTCTAATATCAGGTTAAATCACTATTAAATCTAAAAGCTTACGATGTGTTTGGTTGTAAACTCGGATTATGTTTTTTTTTTTTCAGATTCACTGAATCAGTGGATTTAGCGAATACAAGTTGGCAGGATTTTGGAGATTCGTTTTTTATATTACTAAACACACCTTGAATAATTTTTCAAATTGAGATTCAATTACCAAATTTACTACCAAACATATATCTGAAAACACTAAAAATAAAGAATACTAACTCTGTTTTTAAATTTATGTTTCCTGATTACCAATAAAAGGCGTCCTTAACTTTTAAATTTAAGAATTATGATTCAGACTTATATATTAATTTGATTCATGAAACCCTACGTGAGCTTTTCACATCTTGGACATCTTACTCTGACTATATATTATATTACTATTAGATCAAAAAAAACTTAAACTATTAAGTCTATTTAATGATTTACAAAGAGTGTCAATAATTATAATCTATGATCTAATTAACTTATAAATTTAGGGTTTGAGGTTGAGTAGTGATTTAACATCTATTTCGTCCTACCAACTTTAAGAAACATTCCAACGGCAGAATCGATCATATATATGCAGATAAGTGTAACCCTGATCCTTCATAGCAGCTGCTGCCATTAGACATTGGCTCAGAGCCTAAGCTGATGTTGCTGCCATTTTCATCATCATCCATGGAAGCTGAACTTTCCACCTTCTTCTTCTTGCTCACGAAACGGCCTCCGCAGCCCCTCTCCCTTCTCATGGCGTGCAGGTGTCTCGACTCGTGAAGATAGGGCTGCACAATAAATGCATGAAAGCATAAGCTGATGAGATAGGAATTTGTGGTTAAAAAGAAGTGAGCTTGCTACTCCTTTTGGTTACCTTCTTTTGTGATCTGTTTATCCTGTTTTCAACTTCGGCTTTGGCTCGGGATTGTCGTCGACGTAGAATTCCATGGTACTGCTTGGCGTTCACGTAAACAGGTTCTTCTGCGATCGCAAGAGGCAGAGCCATTCTACCATGTGCCACTTTGCTATATTCTGAATTCTGCTAAGATAAAGCACATACTTTCATAATAATTATTGGTACCATAATACCAAAGCTAAAGTGTTACTAATTTCTGTCGGTTATCCAAATATAACCATAAAATTCAATAACTAAAGAAAATCTAAACCCTACAACAAAATATCAAATCTATAACTCTAAAAACACGTCGAACAGAGTTAGAAACATCAATGATAATACTTCGCTATTGACCGATCAGTAAGAATTTTTTGTTGCTATTAAGAAAAACGGTGCTTTAACTACTTCAAGTATCTATATAATGATATGATATTGTTCACTTTTGGCATAACTCTCATGGTTTTACTTTTGGTTTCACCTAAAAAGTTTCATATTAATTAAGATAATATCTCTCACTTTATGTACCGATGATCTACCCCTTATTTAACTAACATGAACTTTGGTCGCATTCCCCACGGTTACATTAAATTTTTTATAAGTAGGAGATGAATACAAAAGGAGAGTGAGAAAAGAGAGATTTTTTTCTTTTTATTCAAAATAAATAAATAGCTGTCAAATTTTTAATGATAGTTAGTAAGAAGAATTCAACTGATCGCGCCTATCAATAACTAAGTATATTGTTTCATCCCAAATAACACCCTCAACTCATTATAGATCTCTTAGAGACGTAATTACACTATTTTCTAGTACTAACTCATTAAACTAAGTACCTCAAAAAAAACAAATCATTATAGTATAGAGACTACTTTTTGGGTTTGGATTAGTTTATAGATTTAACCAATTTTATATTGATGGAGACTTAAAAGAAATCATTAGTAAATATATTTCAATTTTTCTTTCTAACAAAAAAAAACACAAGAAACTAAAAGAAACAAGAGAAGGACAAGATTTTAATATCTGATATTCATACCAATGTTTGAAACCCAAATGGAGGCATCGTTATTCCTCCATTGCAAGCATCATGGTACTGGTACGATGTAGCTGTCTGTTAGAAAGAGAAATTAGTTCCAATATGAAGAGAGAGAGAGAGTGAGATCTAGAGAGAGAGTGAGATCTAGAGAGAGAGAGAGAAAATACCATTGGAAGGGTAACAAGCTCTGAGTGGGAAGTGGAGGCAAGGTGTTCATTGTTCATCAATGGAAGCATAATGGATGCATCTCTACTCTTATTTGGTGTTGCAGCGGATTCTCCACCTGATCATGTCCAAATTCAAACAAGACTGTTCTTCATCATTATTTAATTTCTAATTTTATGTTTTAAAATGTTCAGAGAGAGAAAGATAAGTTTGAGATATCAATATTCATGGATTCTATTTCAAAATCAATTGACAACCAGAGGAATGGTCTATGTCTATTATAAATTTTTGTAAGTTAATTGAGAACTAGAGTTACACACCATTCTATTTTTAGAAACTAAAAAAAAATTCATGGATTTCATCTCAAAATTAATTGGCAAAGAGAGGAGTAGTCATGTCTATTATAAACCCTTTTTAAGTCCCTTTTATTTTCAATGTGGGATCCTTAACTCCTTAGCACTAATATCATATTAATATTCATGTGTTCTATCTCAAAATTAATTGGTAATAAGAAATATAACCCACTTATATTACATTATAAACTATTGTTAGGTTGATTATCTTTTTATTGTGGAATATGCCCTTTTAAGATAGCATTTCTTTTTGGTTCACCAATCTAGGCCGAATTCCATTATTTGACTCAATACTTATTTGAGCTTTTAGACTATAGTATCATAAAATAATGACAGTCTGCACAATATTTAAAGGAAGAATAAATCTACTCATATTAAAAAACAGATACTGTACTCCGAATATAAAGAAAATAACTCTAACACATCGAGCAATGTAATAGGTAAAAGAATAACTACTGCATCAAAATCAAAAATAGAAAACGAGACCAAAAAATAACCAAGGTAAATAGCTTTCTCTCAATATTAATGAGAGATAAATTGTTCTTTATCATAATACAAGTGATCCAAATGATATCTTTTTTTTTTTTAATTCAAACAAGGTTAGATTTCTTTCATTAAATTAGAATATTATTACCTGTGGGTGGGTGGTGATTTAAACCTACGAACTCTTAAAAGGAGTAAGAAAGTTTAAGAGTTGAACTATGCACAAGTTTAATAGATTTGTTTGAAATTTTTTTAGTAAACAAATTGAAATGAATATTGAATGTTCAAAAAATGCTAATTGATATGAAATATATAAATTTAAATTTTTAATGTCACATCACTATTTCAATTTCAATGGTATTTTTTAGTATGACTAGACTAGAAAGTTAATATCATCAAAGTAAAAGAAAACTAAACTTTTTAAATATAAAAAAACAAAACTAAACGATATTTTATAGCTTGACCAAATGACATATTTAACCTTACCTTGAGGTGGGGATATAGTTGTTTGCATTTGCTTGATGCTTGTTTTGGGCCCTGGCCCACTGCTAACCAAGCCTTTGGGCCAAGCCCAATTTGATTCGTCTTCCTTTGACATGGTGGTGGTGGTGGTAGTAGTAGCGCCGCCGTGTCCGCCGCCGTGCCACCACCAGGATTGAGAATTATCAGTGGTGTAGTTTGGGCTACGGTTTCTGGTTTGCAGATTATCACAAATTGGACGGTTTCTATATTCTGTTCCAGAGCTCATCATTTGCAGTGTTCTATGAAGAAAAGGAAAAAAAATTTGAGTCATTTTTTGGCCAAAACTGATCTTCGTTAAAAATAAAAAATATATATAAAGAAAAAACTAAAATTTGGTTGATCATTTGGGAGAATATATTTATTCTTTTTAAATGGTTTTTAGTAGTTGTGATTAGATAGCTCGTAATGGATTTTATTATTCAAAAAAGTCATAACGGGATAACATCTTTATTTTTTTCCTTAGAAATAAAAAATTGATTTTCGAGGATAAACTAAAAGAAAATAAGTTAAAAGTGACCATGAGTGAGAATTCAAACTCACTACTTTATAGTCGATAATATATATATTAAATAATTGAGCTATGTTCACGAAAAAAAAATCGCACAACTTTTGTTTAAAAAAATATATATTTGAAAACAATACATCCCAATATTTCAATATGCAACATTGTAAAAAAATAATAATAAATTAAAATTTAAAAATAAACACTTACAAATATCTACTATTCCTGAATTTTGGAATAATTGACTATTGAAAACATATATAATAATATTGAAAACATAGCAACATTGAAACTCTGTCATAATCAGAAACAATGGATCTCAAGTAGAGACAAATTCTATTGAGATTGGTTTTTTTTTTTTTTAAATTTGTATGGTGGTTCCTTCAACATTTGTAAGGTCAACATTTTAAATTTGTTTTAATTTTCTCTCTCCATACTTTTGAGAATTTTAATTTCACTTTTATATTCTTAGTTTATTTATTTCCAGAATAAATTTTAAACACCCGTTAAAAAAATAAAATATACAGATAAAATAAAAAAATATATATATATATAGAGATGAAATTGACACAAACATAAAAATATTACAAGCTCAAGCTCAAACATACATCTTTAAAAGTCGAATATTAATTTAACGAACTTAAAAAAAAAAAGGAAAAATAAGACGTAAATCCATGTTGATACATGCATATGCATGCATACAAAATACATACATATTATAGTCTTCTTTGTGTATGGCCAAGGAGCAGACTTTTCTTTGTAAAAGCAAAGAAATTTTTTATTTTTTTTCCTTCAAAGAAGATTCAAAAAAGTTTCTTGTACAAATAAAGTAAAGCAAAGAGAGAAAGAGAGTGGTGAAACTAATTAAACTCACAGTTCAGACATTAAGATGAGTGTTTGGGGTCCAAGAAAATTCTGGATTTCTGATCAGAGTGAGCCAAGAACACACCCAATTTACCAAATAAAATGAGAGAGAGAGAGAGAGAGAATTAACTCACAGTTTAGAGAGAGAGAGAGGAGTGTTTGGAGTCCGAGAAAATTCTAGATTCTGTGAGAAAAGTGAATTTTCTGAGGGAGAGAAAGGCAGCAGATGGCAAATGAGGAAACACAAATTAAAACAGAGATTGAGACTGTAATTTATAAGAGAGAGAGAGAAAATGCTAATAGTGAAGCAGACATCATTGTTATTCCTACCCTCTATTTAAACTATTTTTGTTAATATTTTTCTCTCACCCGACAAGGAAAAATTGAAACAGTCGAATATTTTTTCATTTCTCAGATTGGTATTCGTCGATAAAGAGTCTATTTTCAATATATATTGAAAATTTTATCCACTTGAAAAAAAAGGATAGTAATAAAGATATGGGGTCTTATGGTATCACCTACCATGTCTTATGTTCGATTCCTATGTCTATAATGATTATTGTGTGTTTAGACAATGAATCTCGATTATAGGAATGACATCGATTCTAGAAAATATAATATATATAATGAAAATTTTGTGGAAAGAGAAATCTATGGTTGAAGGGACAAGGAATTAGAAGAGGGGTTTGGTAATTGGTATTATCTCTTTTCTTTGTTTTTATTTTTTTTTATTTTTATTTTCTTGCCATGTGAATGAGAGTGACATGGATGTTCTCCATTTTCTTGGATTCAATGACCAAACCTACCCTAATTTTTAACCTTTTTTTCCTTCTATGAATTGTTGTTTATAATTTCCCATACCTACCTCTCTCCTATTTTTCTTTCTCTTTTTCTTTTTCACTTTTTCTAATTTCCTTTCTATCTTTTATTTCTTTAGGCGAAAGGAGCCAACAAGGAATTGTCCCTTAATTCGTCGTAATTCAAAAAGTATATTTAAAAATTTAAAAATTTTTTAATGTCAAAATTTAAAATTGGTAGTTTTCCTCTAATTTGCTCCCCTTCCTCCCAAATTTTCATAATTGAAATATTTTATATACAAATAATTAATATGTACAATTTTGTCTCATAAGAAAATGTCCGACTTTGCCTTTGCATAGGTCAGATTATAAATTTAACCTTTCTAAGAAATATGTAAAACTCAACCTTTACCTAAGTCAAATTATAAATTTAGCCTTTTGACTCTTTAATTGATATATATATATATGTGTTTCTATTTAGTCTTTGTTGTTAAGCAATATTATTATTTAAAATAAATGTGACCAGACTATTATATATAAGTATTGACTGAATTGACATGATGTGATGTTTTGATAAATGAACTCGTGTGGGTTGAAGGATTCGATTCACAATTTTCTAATCAAACATAGATCGATGTCTTAACCTGTTTTGCTATATTTCTTCAGGTTACCATTAAAACTGATTTTAAAGTTGCATATATTTGATAAAGATTTCATCTTTATACTTATTTACTTAACAATTTTAAAGTCTATTGAGACCCTTTTGAAGACTTTAACGTTTCAAATTTAATTATGATTTTTGAAAGTGAATACATACAGATGACATAAAAGGAAATCACATGGTATTGAACAAACTATATTTTAAAAAACAAAAAGCAATAAGCAAATTATTGATCAAATTAGTGATTTCAAAAACTAGAATTATCTTCGTAAAAGATAAACTATATAGTGAAAAGACTTTTTGAAAAATTAGTATATTATAAACTTTTGTTAGAGATAATCCTTAACCGGTACTCTAATATCACATCAACATTTATTAAAGTTCAATTTCAAAATCAAAATTGGTTAAGAGAGGAGTAACAGTGAATTATAAATCTTTGTTAAATCTTATATCTTTTCAATGTCGGATCTTTAACATAGTTCATTTATAAATATGAGTTTTAATATGAAGTTACCTTGGAACTATCCGTGAATTGAGTTATTAACAAACGACAAAAACCTTTTTATAGTGGAGGTCTAAATCCTCACTTCCATCTTTTATAATACTGAAAAAAATCAAAATAAAACTTATAATTATATCTAAAACAAATAAGTGGGAAAAGAACTCCCATATCTAAGTTACATTGGAGTGAAAATAATCAACATTAAAAAAAATCTAATGCCTTTTTCTCCTTTTTATACTGTTAAATATGAACTTAGCTATATTATTTTGATTGATTTGGTCACTTGAAATTTACATAAATATAAATTATAGCGAGCGAAAATGTCTACTTGAATAATATGCAAACATTGGTGAGAATCTAATACTCTGAAAATAAATAGGTTCTTCTATAAGATTCGTCCATTGAAGAGTGAGCTACGGCCAAACGTTATATTGAAAGACGTAGTCGATGGACAAAACCAACAAATTAATATTCTTGTGCTATTCATTGTTGGTCCCAAAGGGACGAACGAACTCATAGATTTAATTTTTTCTTTCATATGTTATCGAAAATCATACCGATATGAAATATATTAGTTGCAAATAAGGATTTGTTTTATGATAATTAATGCTGTCTTGTAGCAAAATTTCATCTCAATTAATTAAAAAAAAAGAGATGTGAATAGATAATCTAAATCAACTAATGAAGTTGATGTCAAAAGGATTGACACGACTTTGGGGAGATAAATACAAAATCTAATAGCATTTTAGTAAATTAGAAATTAAAGTGAGGTTAAAATAGTCCAATAGAAGAAGGAAAAAAGGAAGATGAAGGAAAGAAACAACATGAACAGTGATATTTTGTTTCTCCATTACCAAATTTTCAGGGGAAAATTAAAAGCATCAACTTAATTATAAAATTTTAATAATAATGAATTATGTATGGAATTTACATCCATTTATATTATTATTCAGCTAGATTTAAATTCAACCTGGTCATTTAAAAAAAATACTTTCAGTAGAAAATGTGAAAAAAATAAATAAATTTGATTATAGAAAAAAAAGTTCAAAGGTTGCATCCACAGTGGAAAAAGATCAGAGAAGGAAAAGAAAATATGAAAAAGAAACTTTTTCTGGCATATTCCGACACCATAGCCTAACTTAAATAGTAGTATTATTTTCTACTTAAAAAAAATATATTTAAATTCATATTTTTTTGAGGAGAAACTTCAATAGAAAATCAAATGTTTTAAGATTTCTACTTAATACAAAAAATAAATTTAATAATAAAAATAAAATAAATATTATATTTTGAAAAGGTTGAAAACAAAAATAAGGATAAGACTACATTTGAACAAGAGATAAGAATGTAAAATTTGAGATTTAAATTATTTTAATATTATTTTTTCAATCTCAACCTAAGCATAACTAACTAGCTTATTAGGTACTGGTAACCTAAAAATATTGAGATCGATTTTTTTAATTACAAAATATTTAAATAGTTTTCTAATTTTTTTTCCCTTCAACAACCTATCTATTTCCCTCTATACAAAAAAAACTATAAAGTTAATAATGTACGAATTAAATAACTAATAGTAAATACTATATATTTATATTTATCTATATCTCACCTTTGCGTGGAAAAAAACGAAAAGACAAAAATTAGAAATTAGAAAATGAGTTGACTGGGCCCCGCCAGTTCGGAAAAATGTTAAAGTAAGTGCCACGTGGTCCAAAAAACGACGCTAACTCATGAGCCAGACGTTTACAAAACGACACGCACAGATCTCTGTGAGCAATCACACGTGTCGATACTGTAAGAGGTGGGGCCCACCGGCAGATCTCGGAGTAAGGAAAATTATTGGAAGGTCCTCGGATGCGATGCCCACTCAACAACTCACAACTCTTCCCCCTC
>NW_019104567.1:179971-202926 GCF_001995035.1 Momordica charantia
AAGTGTAGCTAACTTGGATGATTTTATCCTAATCAGTCTAGGACGGGTGGGACGACTCGAGGTGATATGAGGTTTTAGACAAAAATTTTGATCTAAAAGAAAGCAAGATTTTTAACAACAAAAATAATTTTTATTAATACTTTATTCCAATGTTCTTTTTGGTTATAATTTATGAATATCTTTGTTAATTATTTTTTTTTAACAATCGAATCTATAAATCAACTCAAACATTCCTGTTCATCACTAGAATTCAGGATTTCTATATCAAAAACTAAAATTAATAACTTATTCATTGCCTAATTAAATTGTATTAGATTTAGTGTCAAATAACTACAATACATATAATAAACTTTATCAAAATTCTTTGGGTAAACTATTCAATTTCTATCATGTTTTTTCTGAAAGGATTGAATCCCCAGCGGGAATGATTGATCGCTTGTGATTCAACTCGGTTTAGAAGTCATACGTTACCGAATTTAAAACAGAACCATTTCTATTATAAATGAGAGGTTAAGCCTCTTGGGAGGAAAAAACTTACTTTTGTAGACCATGAATGGATTTTCTTCTTCGAGCATAAATTTTGTGACAACACAAACAATTTTTCACGAACTCAAGGTTGGGACACTACCACAAGCAACCTTGCTATTCTCTGAGTTTAAGAACCCGGATTGTGGGATCCTTCTACTTGGAAAAAGGAACAAAAATTCAGGGAATTTGAGTTTGATAATGAGAGTGATTTGTTTTGCGTACAGTTTTTGCCATGGGAAAAACCAACCCAAAAAACAGCATTAATCTTTATTTTTAATGAATGAGGGAGTAACCTCCCCCTCTCCACGTCACCACTTCCGAGCAAAACTACTTGGGAGTCCTTAATTAATTTAATTTAATAAATTAATTAAATAATTAATTAAATTAACACTATTTTAATTTAATTAATAATTAATCAAATGTCATTTAATTAATTAATTAAATGAACATAATTTAATTAAATCAACTAATATTTGAATCATATTCAAATATACACCCCTGATAACCTATAGTATTTAATACGAATCTAATTCACATTAAATTTTAAAGTATAGTTTTAATATGAATCCAATTCACATTATTCTCTCATATTACATAGTTTTATAATGCATTAATTGTGTTATACACAATTGACTCAAATCCCTTTAATTAAATTTGAACAATTCAAATTCTTTTCGAGACTTAATGTTCTTAATTACCCTTTATGAGCTAGCAAAGAGATCTAATGGACTTATAGGCCAGAAGCTCCAACGTTACGAGATTAATTAGTTAAACTCATTAACCACCTTAATCAACAAACGTTAACTGTAGGTTACTCCACTAAAAACCCGCAGCTGCACTCTTCTCACTATAGAATATTCCTATGTCCACAGATATCGATCATTAACGGCAAGTCAATCCTTCACGAGTGCTCATAACTCTAGTTGGGTCAAATTACCGTTGTACCCTTGAGTTACATCATTCTTCTTAAATATCACTACTTCTCTAATGAACAACCCGATTATGGTCCGACCAATAACCGGAAGTCTCTCTCGGACCAATGAGAGGGTGGGGCCCCTTGTTCAAGTTTCAAAATCAGCACTTAAGAGAACACTCATCTACTTTCTTAAAGTTGGGAAGGAGCGAATTTCATCTTACGTAGTTATGTTCCCAGCTACCCACTAGGTCTCATCCCCAAAATGGTATTATTATTGAGTCGACAACCCAGACCACTCTCACCCATACAAATCAAAGAACGATCTCTTATAGGCAGGAGTCCATAACTCGCTCAAGATTAAGATTGAGTTACCTGATCATCCTATGAGATAACAATCTATTGACTAACGGTGTTACAACCAATGATTAATTATTTTGCTGTCCGATCTTATACAAACTAATTGTATAGGATAACCTCACTCGCATGTCTCTACATGAACGACCTGAATAAAGTCGTTTGTAACTATTACAAAACGAGTCGTATCCATTGCGTTACCAGGATAAGGTACCCAACCTTATCCATGTACTATAGATCATTTAGGTTATTACAGGAACATTATCCACTTATATATCGAATATATATTGTATATATACTGTATATCAAATATATATACTATATATCAAATATATACACTGCATATTAAATATATACTGTATATCAAATATATACATTGTATATTAAATATATACCGTATATCAAATATATAATGTTCCAGTTACATTAAATAACATTGGATCTTAGTTTATTGGATTACAAGTAATGCAAAGAAATAATAAAATAACTTTTATTAAAAATAAATAAAATGTTTACAAATTACAAACTCACGAGCTCAGGGTACTAAACCCAATAATCTCCCATTTGTCCTAAAGTCAGTGGGATGTATATAAGGATTACAATAAACTATGGCATACAATATACCACTGACATCTCCCACTTGTCCTAGACTAAATGGTACATGTCTCGTAGACCTAGATTCTCTAGGTGACCCTGGAACACTTTAGTCGTGAGAGCCTTTGTAAACGGATCAACAATATTGTGTTCCAAAACAATCTTTGTGACGATCACATCTCCTCGTTGCACAATCTCCCTTATCAGGTGATATTTCCTCTCTATATGTTTGCCTCTTTTGTGACTTCGAGGTTCCTTTGAGTTGGCCCCTACACCACTATTATCGCAATATAGTGTAATGGGCAGGGACATGTTTGAAACGACTTCCAAGTTTGTCAGGAACTTCCGAAGTCAGACAACTTCTTTAGCAACTTCGCAAGTAGCTACATACTCAGCTTCCATAGTAGAGTCCGCAATACAATCTTGCTTAACACTCTGCCACACTACAGCTCCTCTATTAATAGTGAACACTGATCCTGACGTGGATGTCTGAGAATTCTTGTCAGTCTGAAAATCAGAGTCAGTGTACCCGGTGAGGATCAAATCATTAGCGTCATACACAAGCATGTAGTCCCTCGTTCTCCGAAGATACTAGAGGATTGTTTTGACTACAGTCCAATGTACAGGTCCTGAATTGGACTGATATTGATTGGCAATCCCTACTGCATAGCATATGTCAGGCCTAATACACAACATGGCATACATAAAGACTGCCCACAGCTGACGCATAGGGAATACGTTTCATATCCCCAACCTCTTGAGGTGTCTTAGGACACTATTCCTTAGACAACATAATCCCATGTCTAAAAGGCAATAGCCCTTTCTTGGAATTCTACATCGAATATCTTACTAGTATTTTGTCAATATACGATGCTTGAGACACAACTAGCGTTTTGTTCTTGCAATTCCTAAAGATCTGAATCCCAAGAACAAATTATGCTTCTCCTGAATCTTTCATTTGGAATTGTTTTGCCAACCAGTCTTTTACGTCGGTGAGAAAACCTACATCATTCCCAATGAGTAGGATGTCATCAACGTATAAAACTAGGAAAGCTATAGTATTGTTGACGACCTTCTTGTAAACACAAGGTTCATCAATGTTTTGGTCAAAGCCATAAGATTTGACCGCAGTGTCAAACCTTATGTTCCAGGATTTCGAAGCTTGTTTCAATTCATAAATGGATCCCTTAAGCTTGCAAACTTTTTGCTCTTGACCCTGTTCTATGAATTCTTCTGGTTGAGCCATGTAAATGCTCTCATCAAGGTAGTCATTCAAAAAGTTGTCTTAACGTCCGTTTGCCATATCTCATAGTCATAATATGTGGCAATGACTAAGATAATGCAGATAGACTTCAACATGGCAACAGGGGATAAAGTTTCTTCATAATCAACTCCCTCCTACTGGGCATAACTCTTTGCCATGAGTCTAGCCTTAAAGATTTGAACCCTTCCATTGACATCTCTCTTCTACTTGTAGATCCATTTGCAACCTACAGGTTTTACTCCATCAGGTTGATCCACAAGCTCCTAGATGGAATTGGAGTACATAGACTGATCCATAGCCTTGACCCATTCATCTTTGTCAACATCTTTCATTGCATGTTTATAAGACAACGAGTCCTCAACGCCATCATCAAGTATGACGATATAAGATTCTGTTAATCCCACGTAACGGTCAGGCTGAGTTACAACCCTCTCACTACATCGAGGCCCTATCAAATCTTGTGAAGTTTGATGTTGGCTCGATGTACTGGCTCCATCGTCAATCCTTGTTGATGGTCCAGCAGTATCAGTCGTACTGATACTTTCATTAGAAATTTCATTTAACACCATTTTACTATGGGGTTTATGATCTCTTACATGGTCTTCTTCTACGAAAGTAGCATTTGTCGATACAAATACTTTATTTTCCTTAGGATCAAAGAAGTAACCGCCTCTCATTTCTTTGGGATAACCTACAAATAAGCATACCTTTGAACGATGTTTCAATTTATTTGGGTTTGCCACAAGCACATGTTGGACATCCCCAAACTCTGAAGTGTCTTAAACTAGGTTTACTACCTCTCCAAAGTTCAAACGGTGTTTTAGAAACATTCTTTGATGGAACATTGTTCAGGGTATAAAATGCAGTCTCCACTACATAACCTCGAATGAGTTAGACAATTGAGCATAGCTCATCATTTACCGAACCATGTCTAACAAGGTTCTGTTTCTCCTTTATGACACACCATTTTGTTATGGTGTATCAGGTGCTTGGGAGTTGGGAAGCGATTCCGCGTTTTCCATAATATAGTCTTGGAATCTTAAGTCCATGTACTCACCACCACGATCTGATCGAAGTGTTTTAATGGACTTACCTAATGAATTTTCAACTTCAGTCTTATACTCTTTGAACTTTTCAAGAGCTTCAAACTTATGTTGCATTAGGTAAAAATACTAAAATCTTGAATAATCATCTATGGAAGAGATGAAATATTCATACCCACCCTGAGCTCGAACATTCATCGGATCACAAAGGTCTGAATGTACAAGTTCTAAGGGTTCTTTGGCTTTATAACCCTTTGCTGTAAAGGGCCTAATTCATATACTGGTAAAGAGTTGTTGTCTAACTCACTTAGGAGATCGCTCTTAACGAGCTTCTCAATCCTGTTGAGATTAATGTGGCCAAGCCTAAGGTGCAAAAGATGAGCATTTTCTTTAGGAGAAATTCTTTGTCTTTTTAGATCGTGTTGTTGTAGTTTTAAACAATTCTGTGTTTAGAATTGTTATAGTTAAAGTTAGTCCTAATTTGTACCAGTTATTTTCTAATTTTGCTGAATAAATTTCAACACTTTTTCTTATAATAAACGCTTCATTATGAAGAAAAGAGTTTGTCATGGATTGTTCAAGTAAGCAAATAACAGAAATTAAATTCCTCTTCATTTGAGGGACAATGTACACATTATCTAATAACATGTAACATGCTTGCTAAAAAATGACTTGACGCTGGCCACCGCAACAACAGAGACGATCTCTCCGGTTCCAACTCTGAGAGACATCTCTTCAGCCTCCAGTTGCCTCAAGGAACTAATTTCCTGTAAAGAAGAGCAAACATGATTAGTGGCTCCCGAATCAATTATCCCGGAAGAATCATCATTCTCCACCAAACATTTTTCTAGAACGAGTACATTGAATTTACCTTCTTTGACTTTTTTCTTCTCGGCCAAGTACTTATGACAGTTCATCTTCCAGTGCCCGTCAACACCACAGTGAAAACATTTCCCTTCTAGACAGCAGTGGGGACAGTTTTATTCCCCTGTCCACCCTTCTTCTTCTTGAAATTCTTTGAACCCAAAAAGAAGGTCGAGACTTAGTCTTAGAGGTCAAACCTCTGTGGAAGTTTTTTTTGGAGGTGACAGAATTTGCCTCCCCTTCAGGTCGCTTATTTTTCATAAGGGACTCGTAAGTTTGGAGCTCGTTGAGGAGCGTGGTAAGGTTGTATTCCAGTTTATTCATCACAGCGTTGCTGCGAAACTGAAGCAAGCTCTTCGGAAGAGACTCCATAATAAAACTGACTTGGCTGGAGTCGTTGATGACAACACCATTCATATCCGCCACGTTGAAGTGGACCGTCATACTGAGAACATGTCCTCGGACAGATGTTCCCTCCATTAGTGAGTTGAAGATGAATTTGAGAGCTTCATGGATGACTTGTGAGGAAGGTTTTCCAAACATGCCATACAATGAATCCATGATCTCGAGTGTAGTGATCATGGTCTCATGCTTATTAACCAAAACATCAGATATGTTGGCCAAGATGTAGACTCGGGCTTTTGAGTTGACCTTTGTCCACCTATCATATACGCCACGAATAGCTTTCGTGGCGTCAGGTCTAGAGGTCTCCGGACAAGCCTCCGTTAAGACAAAGTAGAGATCATCTACTACGAGTATGGTGTGAAGGTTCGTTTTCCACGCGGGATAGTAATGCTCAGTTAGTTTATCGGCGGCGAGAAGTGAAATTAAAGACGTAGACATAATTGCTAAAAACAAACAAATTATTTACATTAGAACTTTGCAAAAACTCTTTAAACCAATCAAATTTAGGAAATTAAGAAATAATCAACCCAAACGATTAAATAATTTGCAATGATACTTTAATGATTTAGAACAACTGCCACCAAAGGGTAGTCAGTTATTCCTTCACTGAATTGAGACTATCTCAACCAAGCACTATACTAGGATAACTCTTACACCTATAATGATTAGCTACTATTTCATTTGGTCTAGAAATCATTAACTAACTTAATAATTTCTTGTAAGTGTATCATTTTCATTTTAGACCTTAAAATTCCGCCTCGACACCCACCAAAGGGTAGGACAATACCATTGCAAAAACTTTAGAACCCTATCCATTTCTAGAGTTTGCCAGAGAATTGATCTCATGCAAACACTTTTCGAAGGGAGGATGCTCCGAGGACACCATGAGGCCGAGCATGAAACCCTTTTTTTGCAAATTCATGAAGGAGACCGTAGGAAGTGTTGTCACATGGCCTTCTCTTGCTTACTTTAAATACTTTCTCCATTCACCTTGATATTGATCCATGCAAACAACTTCCGAAGGGAGGATGCTCTTAAGGCACCACGAAGCCGAGCATGAATCTCATAATGTGAAATTCATGGAGAGCGTCAGGGAAAAGAGTATATATTATACATACCTCGTATATGAAATGTTGATGCTTGGATTTTGGTAGACCGATTCACTCTACAATGTGCACCAAACTCGAATATCAAAGGATCAGATACCTGCAAAACCGAACAACCCTAAACTGGTGTGACTTCTGTCACACTGGCTCCGATACCTAAGTTAGCTATGGGAGAAATCACTAAGCAAGTAAGGCATTTGAAAGTGTAATTTTGCTTACCTTCAAGAGGTGACCCCTCTCCCTATTTATAGTCGATTTTCCCCCTAGGGTTTCACAAAATGCCAACCCTAGGTTTGATACACGTGGGCCTATGGGCCGGGACCCCTCCAGCATTAGTAGAGGAACAAGGACGGTGCTCGACACTGAGTAGGGGTCGGAACCGAGCCCTGCTCGGTCCGATCCGTCCTTCGCGGGTTGTTTCGCCTGGCTTACTTTCACCTTCGTTCGTCATTTTTTACCTTATAACAATTGTCTGTACTATCAAAGTGAGGTATTTCAGTCTTTTTTTACCTATTACTTTGAAAGTACATTGACTGGCGGGTCACGATAAGAGTTGTCACTGTCAATTTCTGGTTTGCACCATGCCCAATGGACCTGTGAATGATGAGTTAAATCTGTCATTGTGTTGTCGCTTCTTGGTCAAGACCCACGACCGAGGTGGCCTCTTCCTCGGCTGTCGAGCCGAGCAGTGTTGGAACTCATGACCGAGTTGTCATCGCACCTTAGCTGTCAAGCCCTACTTTGTTGGTTCCCATGGAGGTGTAGTCATATCACTCGATTTCCGTTGAAGTGTAGTCATGTCACGCTATGGTTCCCGTGGAGGTGTAGTCACCTTGCAACAGAACCCGTGATCGAGGTGGTCACGGGTTTCATGGTGGCCGAGTAGGCTTCGACCTAATGGTCTGAGACCACTGGTCCGAGCCGTGCTCCGATACTTTATGGGGCTATATAAACCCTTTCCACCTCCTTCACATTTCACTCATCTCTTTCAGTTTGAGGTAATCTCCCCTCATTTCTTGTTCTTTGTTACTTGTTTATTTCCATGGCATCCGATAGTGATCTAAACTTTGAGTGGACTACCTCCGATGACGACTCGTCAGTCAACCCTTCCTCTGAATCCCTATCTTTTCGTCCTTCCTGGGTGGACAACTCTACAATTACAGCGAGGGACTTACGCCGTCTCCACTTAAAATACCGCATTCCCGACTCAGTCAGCCTTTGTCTCCCAAATCCTGGGGAAAGTATTGCTGAATCCTACCTCAGGGAAGTCGTATTCTACGCAGCCATGTTCAAATTTGGTGTTCACCTACCCTAGCCATTGTTACTTCAAAACTTATTATCTTTTAATAAAGTAGTTCCTTCCAAGATCGTCCCTAATGGGTAGTCTACATTGATTAGTTGCTTCATTCTATGGTTCTACCTTGGGGGTGACCAACCTTTAACCGCGACCACCTTTATGTCGCTTTACTTCCTTAAGCATAGCCCTGATGACACCTTTCATTTTTACGTTAGCTCGCGAAATCAAATTCTTATTATGGGTCCTTCCTCAGCAAAGCACTGGAAGGATGAGTGGTTCTTTGTCGGTTGTGATTGGCTTGTCCGGGATGACCATGGATTGCATTTCCCCATCCCGATGGAGTGTAGGGAGTTAGGTAAATAGATTCCCAAACTCTATTGGGACTTTCTTATATCATATTCTAAACTTCTTCTTTTTGTTTCTTTTGTTGACAGTTCCCCGTATCTGTGAACTTTCCGCGAGGCGTTGAACTTTTACCACACTGCCATCCAGTTAGTCGACATCAAGCAGTGGGACCTAGACTTAGTAAACGAGCAAAACCTAGTAGATTTTGGTTTGGCTCTTCCTCTTCGACCTTCAAGTAACTGTCGGGAGTTTATTTTAAATCTGCATTCAGCCGATTTTTATTTCGTATCCTCTTTATAGACATGTCGAGACGAGCCACTTCTCTATTTGAGAGAGAACGTCGGTGAAACATTCAGAGCTAGGGTGCTGGATCTAGTTGAGCCTCAAATGTCGAGATAACTGATTTGACGAAGGATAATACCCCACCTCAGCCTCAGGCTCGCCCTCGATGCCTCCTATTGCACCTCGTCGCTCTGCCCGACTTCAAGGGACATCCACCTCGTCTTCCTCTAGTGGCCATCCTAGTTCTTCCTCTCATTTATCGACTTTTCATTTCTCGGGCTCGTATGATGTCATGTCAATGGGGCAGCCTATTTGGAGAGAGCTTTCAGCCTTTGGCAAGGATGGGGGAGTCATCAAGCGGGTTGAGTTTTGGTACTCAAACCCTTAACAAAGCATCAATACCTGTCTCAGTGATCTCCACCAGGTCAGTCTCGTAGTTGGTTTTGGTATTCAATGTCGCATTTAGCTTAACGTTCGTTGTTGGCTTTAGCAGGTTTCTAACTGCTTGGTCGTGTTTTCGGGTAGAGTTGCTGACGAATCAACCACCTTTGTCATCACTACGCTCCTCGGGATGAACTGGATCGAGCTCTTGCCTCCTTAGACTAGGCTAACATCCTGCTGGCGAATGCTCAGCATGACCTGGAGGTCGAAAGGAGGAGATCCCGAGATGACCTAGTTGCTCTACAGAGGAAGCTCGACGAGGCCAATGCCCAACTCTCCAACTCCGAATTCTTGACTGAGGAGGTTAAAAAGACCAGGGCTATGTCGATCTGTAGAATGCCCCTATGGAATGTGGCATCTCCTGGTCTCTCCGTTGGGTCTCCAATGAACACCCTGACATTGATTACTTATTTCTTCAAGAGCGTTTTAGGGCTGAATGCGATGCTCCCGACGATATGGATGACGACGACGACAAGGAGTAGAGACGACATAGGTCAAGTTGTCTATTGATGCTTCATGTTTTGGAAACTTATCTGTTATGTTTCTATTGTTTTTTTTTGTTACCTTGTTGGCTTTAGTCGGAATTATCAATTAAATCTCTTCAAGCTTCTTTATTTGCTTAAGGTTGTAACTTTGGCAGAGTTGACTTTGCCTGCCCTTAATTCTCGTAGGTTTCTAACTCGTTAGCTATAGCCAGCGGTTTTATACCCGTTACTATCATCGTTGCTTGGCTTTCGGCCCCTTGCTCCGCCTCGTGTTTTAACCGTGCTAGACCAAGTAGCCCGCTTTTGGTTTGGCCTTGACTGAGATCTTTAATTGTTCTTCCATATTTCATTGCTTCATATATTACCATGCCCCCTACTTGAGGAGTTCACGGAAAGAAGTGACAGTGGTTGCGCAAGTAGATAATAAGAACTTTATTGAACCAAAACAAATGCATAATCAAATAACATAACCATAGGAAAAGAGAAAAACAAAAGACAACCTTGAAAGTTTGAATCTACCCTAAACCCTATTTCATTGGTCGCCAAAGTAGCAGTGATCATTTTGAAGTAGAGGTCCAAATTCCTGTGTTGTGGCCTTTTAACGAGGTGTAGTAGCACTCGTGTGATACCCGTTGTTCTCCTTTGATTTCACCTATACCTGCAGGTGTTGAGAATTTCATAGATTGATGGTATGTAGAGGGTATCACTTTGAGTGTGTGTATGGTCGACCTTCATAATATTGCATTATAGGAAGATGAGTAGTCGACGACGAGGAATTTTACTATTTTGGTGACGCTCTTCGGTCCACTTCCAAATGTTACCGGCAATTCTACCTAGCCTTCCGGATGACCCGTTTTCCCCCAAAACCCACTGGTGATGCGGAACTGCTCTTAAGCATTCTCTTTCCTAAATCCATAGCCTTATAAGCTGTTAAAGAGATGATGCCAGCCGAGCTGCCCCTATCCTCCAGGATTCGGTGCACCCTCGTATTGGCTATTTGTAAGGTGATAACCAAGGCGTCATTGTGTGGGTGGAAAAGGTGGGCGGTCTCGTCCTCTGAAATTTCGATTTTTGAAGGTCGTCCTACAAAAGCTGTATGGTAGACTTCATAATGCCCTAGTCCTGTTCTTGCTTCCCGCACGCTCACCTTCCTCTTCCTGCCGGACTCCCATTCTGTTGAACCTCCCATTATCGTCTGGATTTCCCTGGCAGGAGACTTGTTGTCATTCTCACTATTTTGAGTCGCTTTGGGATCTTCCATATACTCCTTGAGATACCCCTTCGGGATAAATCCTTCCACTTCCTCTTTGAGGTCAAAACAATCATGTGTGGCATGCCCATGGTCTCGGTGAAAAAGGCAGTACCGCCCCTTGCTCCTCTTATTTGGAGATGCTTTCATCCTTTCTGGCCATTTAAACAACCTTTGATCCTTGATCTCCATTAACACCTGCTCAAGTTGGAATGCGGTTGGAGTGTATTTTTCGAGCTTTCGAGGCAGATCTTTCTAACTAACTCGATCTCGTTTTACCCAACTCGAGCTCAGTTTCTTCTCTCTTGACCTTTATCTTTTCTTGTTGGTTCGTTTCCCTTCAGGTTCCTTTTTTTAGTGGAAAAATTCCCCAGCACTCATGTATTTCTGGGCTCGGCTCAACGCTTCTACAAAGGTGATTGGGGTTTTCCTTCCTAACGAAAACGATAGGTGTTCATCCCTGATGCCGGACATGAAAGCCAGTAGTGATACTGCATCAGTAAGACCTTCCAATTGTAGCTTCTCCTCATTGAACCGAGCCACATAATCGTGAAGGTTCTTTGCCGCTCTCTATTTTATAGTTAGGAGGTAGGCTACTGGTCGGCTCCGATTCCGTCCTCCTACAAACTAGGTCACGAATGCCCTAGCCAGGCTCTTGAAGCTTGAAATCTATCATCGCTTTAATTGTCGAAACCAAACCCTAACCGACCCGCCTAGGGTGAATGAGAAAACTCGACATCTTATTGCTTCTGAGACCTCGTATATGTCCATCCATTCCCGATAGGCGTCGAGATGATCTACATGGTCAGCCGTCCCATCAAACTGCTTTATGGCTGGTAGCTTGAATTTTGGAGGCACCTTTTCCCCCATTATCTCCTCTGTGAACAGGGAAATCTGCTTCGTCTATTAACTTCTCGAGGTCAAACCCTTTTTCTTTCAAGCTCAGTTGCTTCTCGGATAATTTCGGGTCGCTCCCCTGGCTTTTTTTGTCGAGGACTACCGGCCCGAGGTCTCCTCGGGTATTCTGCTCGTCCTTGCCTCCATTTGGGTACCGGAGATTTAGGCCGCCTCCTGTCGACATTCGGTTGGCCTTGCGAGTCGAAAATTCGAGTTCTCCGCCTGTTCTTTCCCTTCCGGGGGTCTCTAACGAGCGACAATAGGCTAACTTCTCTCTACTCTAACTGCTGAAGCAGTCGGGTCATGCGCTGGTACATACCCTCGACCTTCTCTTCCAGGGCCACAAACTTGTTTTCGGGTTGACCTAGTGCCTCGGCTCGTAGGTCATCTGACATCCCTTCTCGAAGCTCCGGGTTAGGTCGGCTCGCTTCACCCTCAACTCGTCATAGCAAGGGGTCATCTATGTTGAACCTCTTCCTCGGATGGCAGTCGTCATCAGAGCGTCTTGGACTCTCTTCCGGGTTCATGTTGCTTGCTTGGGTRTGCAGCTTGTATCGTCCCCACAGACGGTGCCAATTGTTGATGCTTGGATTCAGGTAGACCGGCTCACTCCATAATGTGCACCAAACTCGAATATCAAAGGACTAGATACCTGCAAAACCGAACAACCCTAAACTAGTGTGACTTATGTCACACTGACTCCGATGCCTAAGTTAGCTATGGGAGAAATCTCTAAGCAAGTAAGACACTTGAAAGTGTAATTTTGCTTACCTTCAAGGGGTGACCTCTCTCCCTATTTATAGTCTATTTTCCCCCTAGGGTTTCACAAAATGTCAACCGTAGGTTTGATACACGTGGGCTTATGGGCCGGGACACCTCCAGCATTAGTAGAGGAACAAGAACGGGGCTCGGCATCGAGCAGGGGTCGAAATCGAGCAAATGGTTTGCAAAAATACGAATGTGATTTTTTTTATTAACATTTTCTTTTGAAAAGTAAAATAAACATGTTCTTCCTTAAAAATAAATTGGCTAAATACACTGGGAAAATATTTGTTTGAAAGCGAAAAAAATGTTAAACAATTAGGACAATAACTTCTCATATGGTGTTTTTTAAAAAAATTTAAGTTTAGTAGAGACCAGTAAAAAAAACCTTATCAAACAAACACATTGGCTAATAGCTCACAGCTTATACAAATAACAAACGCTAAAGTTACTCAATTCCTTAATTATCATCATAGACATGAGGTACTAACGAGACACACCCGTATGGTGAATTAATAAAGATTAAACATGCTTTTCATGAATGATAAAACTAGCTAAGCGAACTTTTAAACCACGAGAGAAAATAAGGTACTCAGAATTGTGTGATCAATAAGATTGTAATAGAACCAAAAACAAAGTCAAACCAACTACACAGTCAATAAGTTCAGCATGCTTGAAACTAGTTTAACATTTACTTTGTAAGAGCAAATATTGTAATCACTAACACCATCTATCATCGTCTACCACAACTCAACAAGGAATCACACCACCCCCAAACTTAAATCATGCATTGTCCCCAATGTATGAAAATGCATAAAGGGCAAGAAAATGATCAAATAAAAATAGGATAGGGGATACTAGACTTCCCTAAGTGGCATGACTTTAAAAATCTAATAACTCCGATGACTTTTTCTTTTTCTTTTTTTTTCACCTTGCTCTCTTTCCTACATTCAAAAAGTAAAGTCAGAAAGAAATAAAATTAAAATTAAATAAAAAATAAATAAAAAATAAAAAGAAAAAATAAGAAGAAAAACTAAACAAAAGTTGCAAAAGAAACATTTTGATTGCCTTCCAATAGCGCTTGATTTATAGTCATTAGTCTGACATTTCTTCTCCTCTTCAAGGTAGTTTAAAGCAGTAGTATGATGCATATGACTTTAAAGAAGATGGGGATGATGCTGATCTCGCCCAATGATGCAAGAGCAACTCGTGGGATTATAATAAGGGTCGGGATCTTTGAAGACTTTGAAAATGACTGACTTGTCTTGAACTGTTAGTTTCAGCTCTTCTAACTCTAATATCAATCTTCGCTCTTCTTGTAGCCAAGAAAGGTCTTCTCGGAATAATAGACATGTTTTCATCTTCCTCCATATCCAACACTAGAAAGTCCACAGGAAAGATGAATTTTCCTACTTTGACAAGAATGTCTTCAATGATCCCCCTTGGGTACTCTATTGATCTATCAGCTAGCTGTAATGAAATTGTGGTCGGTCTCACCTCTCCAAGTCCCAATTTCCTTAAAACAGATAAAGGTATTAAGTTAATACCGGCTCTTTAGTCACATATAGCATTTGCAAAGACAACATTATCACCAATTGAACAAGGAATAGAAAAACTCCCTAAATCTCCTCTGTGAGTGGGATCATTTCATAATCCTCCAACTTTCTTTTCTTCTTCAATATGTCCTTCATGAATTTCATATACTATGGCATTTGGGGTGAGGGCATCTACAAAAGGAATGATAATATGCAGTTTCTTAAAAATATCAATAAACTTACTAAACTACTTATCCTTTTTGTTTTTCTTGAGGCGTTGAGGAAATGGAATGGTCGGTGAACTGGCTAACTGTGGTGTCACAGTGTCCTCAACTATCTTAGTGGATGGTTCTAGTGTAATCTCTGTTTGTTGAACTTTTTTTGTAGGCTTCTTATTTTGCTCTGGTTTAACCAACTCCTTACCACTCCTGAAGGTAATTGCCTTATAGTACTCCACTGGATTGACCCCTGTTGTGCTTGGCAAATTACCTGGAAGCCTATCCACCATCATGTTGGCCAACTGACCAACTTGTACCTCTAAGGTACGAATAGAAGCTGCTTGATTTTGGAAGTTGGTCTTTGTTTCGGCCATGAACTAAGTTGTATTGTTTGTCAGTTGTACCATTGCCTCTTCAAGGCTAGATTTCTTCTCTGGTTGTTGAAATCCAGGTGGTGGAATAGGATTCTGACTCTGATTTTGCCTCCATGAGAAGTTAGGGGATTGCACCGACCTGGATTATAGTGTTGGAATAGGGGTTATTTGGCTAGCGATTAAAATTCCCAACAAATTGAACTTGCTCATGTTGGACTTGCATAAATGGGTTCTCCACTTGACAATCTTTTTCACGATGGTTACCATGACAATATTCACAAAATATAGGTGGTGTTTGAATAGCATTTAACGTAAGCTGACTTGATTGAAGTTGCTTGGTAAGCGAAGCAACCTGTGCGGTTAATACAGCGATGACATCCACCTCATTTACTTCCATCAGCCTTTTCTGAGCTAACCCCTCACTATGTCACTGGTAGTTGTTGAATGTCATTTCCTCCAACAAATCATATGATCCACTTTCAGTTTTACCCATGAAAGCCCCCTCTGATGCTGCTTCTATTGTAGTTCTTGTTCCATTATCCAACCTATTATAAAAATTATGTACTTGCATCCATTTAGGTAATCCATGGTGGGGGCACTTTCTTAGGAGCTCCTTGTATTTTTTCCATGCTTCATACAACGTTTCTCCTTAAAATTGAGCAAAGTTGTTAATTTTAACTTGAATGTTAGTTGACTTGGCAGGTGGAAAAAACTTGGCAAGGAACTTCTGAGCCAAATCATTCCATGTCTGAATTGAATCGCTGGCAAAGACTTCAACCATTGCTTAGCTTGGTCCTTTAGAGAGAACGGAAAAAGCCTTAGTTTGATAGCCTCATCTGTCACTCCATTATATTTGAATGTATCACAAATCTCCAAAAAATTCGCGATATGAGCATTTGGATCTTCACTAGAAAATCCACAAAATTGTACTGAAGTCTGGATCATCTAAAGTGTGGCCGATGTGATCTCAAAATTGTTCGCTTGAATTGTTGGCCTTTTGAATAGCTGAATTTATCTCAATTACATTTGACAACACATAATCCCTAGATTCTCATTTTCCCCGCCTTCTGCCATTCTCTCACTTTGTTGTGCAACATGCTCTTTCTTTTCTTTTCCGTTTCTTCGACAAGTGCGCCGATCTCAAGGTCGATAGGAAGTAGACTACTGCTTCCCAATTTTCGCATGCACTTGCTCCATTTCCTAAATGAAACAAACAGATGAATTAATAAACAACTAAAAAAATTCAGATTAATACCAAAGCTGTGATTTCGATATTAGTAAAAATTTCATTCCCCGGTAACGGCGCCAAAAACTTGTTGTTCGAATTTGTAAGTGTACGAATCATCACAAGTAGTATAGAAGTGAATAGAGTATCGTCTGCACAGGGAATGAATTATTGCTAACTACCGAATTCTCAACTTCAACTTTATCTGAATGCCAAAAGATCAAATATAATGAATAGAGAAGTAATTCAAATCCTTATTTAATGAAAACAAGAAAACACACAAGTATCAAGATATAAGATTGAAAATAGGGGGGAGTAAATTCTAGAGCATGACTTCACCCATATCACCTTTTATTTCTCCTAACACTTTAATTGAAACTATTCTAAGCCAAGGTAGTTGGCGGGTTCTATTATATGGACTTGATATTCTTTCTCAAGTAAGAACGAGTTTCTTTGAAGAGTAGAGTACCTATATTTCTATGGCTACTAATGCAGTTCAAATATACTTAAGCATGTAAAACCTAAAGATGCCACCAAATTTACAAGAATATCTCTATCTCTTGCTCAAATAAAGGAGAACTATTCAAGCTAGCCAATAATCTTGTTTCTCAACCTCGATTTATGACAAAGAATCAATGTAAAGATTGGCCAAATCCAAATAAAGCATTGAGAAAAGAAAAGTTCTCACAACCAATAAGTTTAGACTAGAAATCAAATAAAGAACAAGGAGGAATAAAGTTTGATAAAGGCTACATCAATGCCCTAGAAAAGGGTAATTAGTTCATGCTATAATCCAAAAAGAAAAATCTCAATCAACATCATTGAAAGAAGTCGAAGCTAAAGGAGAGAGAAAACAAATCTAGCGATCTCTCGAGCCTCCGTTCTTCTTATTCCTTCCAATCTTCTCAAAATATGCACTTTCTCTCTAAAAACGTCTCTTCTCTCTCTGTTTTCCTCCCTTGCGGCTAGGGCTAAAATGAGATATTTAACAAAATTCTATCGGGAGCGCCTAGGTTCCCAATTTCGGCACTGCGTTGATTTTACATGCATGCGTTTTGGACGCCTAGGCGCCAGGCACCCAAATGCATACATGTAAAATCAACGCTTCAACATTCATAACGCATAGACGCCCAACATTCTGCCATCTTATCAATTTTCGGCGCCAAAGCACCCAACGCACTGGAATTTGGCTCGCTTTTGCTTCTTTATTTGCTCTTTTTCTCCTCTTCTTCAACTCAAGTCCTACAAAAGAAAGAAATACTGAAAACGATTAAACTACCCAAAGGAAAGGTCGGTAAAAACTATCAAATAACTCAAAAACACCCTAAATTACTAGACCCAAAAGCCACTTATCACTTTATTTTCTTTTATTATGAACTAAACCCCATTTTTTCGGGGGATTGCATGCTGTAGCTTACAAAACAATGTTGTTGTAGGTGCTTACTTGATAAGTCTTGAATTTTAGGAAAAAGTGTTTAAAAATTGTGCATGTTTAGTGTCTTCTGAAATTAAATACGTGTGTTTCATGCATTGAATCCGGTATAAATGGGACTATTTCTTAGGAAAGACTTGTACACTTGGTTTTGGATAAATAGATGGAATTATGAGGAAATATATATGTTTTATAGGGGAAAAAGGAAGAAAAAAGCAGCAATGCACCTGCTGCATATGACACAGAAGCTATCTTAAAGCTAGCAGCGATGCGCCAGCGCATCGCCAACACTCCAGAAACTTCAGCAATTTGTCTGGCGCATTCTCCACCTACAAATAAGGGTTTTTGTTGACTGGGCAATTGGAAGAAATCTCAACCCATCCCTTAATTCGTGCAACCAAATGCTGTTAAGCCCCATTGTAGCTCCTCCACTCAAATACCCAAGATTTTCTCCACCAACTTGCAAGGTTTAGCTTACAAATACCAAGTTCCATCAAGCTTCAAGGGGAGCTCACTTGACATTTAAAATTCCAGCTTGTTTCCTCTCTAGAATTTACGTTTTTATAATTTGTTTTGTCTTTAATTTTGCCCAACATTCCTTGAATTATTTTTATTGCAATTCCTTTTTGTTGTTATCATTTTCTTTAGATTTCAGTTCTCGATTTTAATTTAGCTATTGTAATTACTTCTTAAACTTAATATGATATTTTATTTCAATTCACTTCTTATTATTTCTATTCTTCATGTTTTTATGAGTAGCTAATTTGCTTTTCCAACCCTCTTACGAATGACTTAGTTCCCATAATTTTAATTACATCTATCATATAGCACAGCGTTTACACTCAAATTGCTTATCTTGATTGAGTTAATTAATCTAGTTGATTTTACTTGCTGGCCACTTGTTTAAATCACAACATTTGAGTTTAATTCTGAAAAGAGTCAACGGAGTTCATCAAGATAAAATGGGAAGTTACTTAGACATAAGAACTTAAACAAGATCCTAGAAATAGGCTCTCTTACCCATTAAATGTAAGTTGGAGTTTTAATTACTTAGGATTCTTCTAGTATTTTACAACCATGTTTTAAATATTGGTCTAATCTTCTAAACAAACCAAAAGCGGTATGAAATAGGAGTTGAACCAGTTTGCAATTAGAGAGTAAATTTAGTGTGAGATTCTGATGATGTAATTCATTTCTCTTCAAACTAGTCAGTAGCATGAGGGTTGATTTCAAAATTCTATTTTATTAAATTATAAAACGTGCATTTCAACCAATCAATTATTTTTATTCTCAAACTCGATTGCTCATTCCAACAGTTTACAAAATCGATTTTAAAAGAAAACTAGTCCCTGTGGAGACGAACTTGGAATATTTCCAGATTATTACTTGTGACAGTGTGCACTTGCCCTCGTCCCTCTTGCTATTAAGCGGAGGACCAACATTACTCTACTGATTTAATAGAGATGTTTTAATATTTTCATCTTACTGATTGTGTTTGGCCAACATTTTTAGTTTGTTAGCTCCTTCCAGACTTTGGAAAGTCCTTTTGATGCATGATATTCTCTATTTGCGTTAGATTTCTCTCTTTATAGTAGAATGACGAGTACTTAGGGATCAGTCTCACTCTTTCGTGCCTATAAACTGTGTTTTATGCCTGCTTGTTTCACGGTGGGAGTTGGGAATGAGCATGTATGGGTATCTCGGGAGAGAGCCATGTCTGTTTGGGCAATCAACACTGTAAGCTTTGCTAGAGCGTTCACTGGGAGTGAGTGAGAGCGTTTAGAGTGAATCCCCCCTTATTTCTCTTTTATTCTTAACCATTTCTTTGTTTTCATACGCCCCAACATCTATTATTATAGTACTCTCTTTATTGAAATTTCTTTTATGCATTTTTATAACATTTTATTTAGTTTAGTTGTACCAACACCGATTATCTTTTATTTGAATTTTTGGTATATATTCTTAAATGCATGCTTAGAGTAATATCTTTAGTCCCTGTGGATACGACCTTGTTTATACTACAATCGACGAGAATGATGTATACTTGCACTTGTTTTCACCTCAGTTGTGGACATGCAACACCTATGTGGCTATCACCACACCGGTGTTTAGTGTTATTAGTTTTGCAGTTTACGTCCATTCTCGTTTGATTATTCATAATTGGTGCGAATTTGGTAGATCCAGAAGGGTCAACTTTTTGCTTCAACACAATCTATGACCAGTACATTAAAGATATTAAACATAAAGATACATAAATAGAACATTCATAACCATTAAATCAAGAGAATTAAACAATCTAACCATAAAGTTCAACTGGCTACATCAATCCTTAAGATAAGAGGTTTAGCTACTAATACTCAATGTAAAATAATAAAATCCCAGGGAGAATTCCGTAACAAAACTAGAATAATCAAGGAAAAGGAGAAGAAACTAAATTCGGCGTGTAAATCATCGAAGCAACCTCCAAGATCCTGAGCTTTGAAAATCTCTTTTTTAAGCTCTCCAATGGTCTCCTTGCCCTCCAAATTGGCCAAAAAAGCAAATCGCCAAACAACCTCTCTTCTTTTAGCGACTACAAAATCCTACTTTTAGAAATTAAAAAAAAAAATTTCGCGACAGCGCCATGGCACTACACTATTTTAAAAACGCGAAGTTAAAATTTCAGAGCACCATGACACTATTGGCCAAGGCGATGGTGCTATCTTCTCGGATTTTTGCACTTGATTAAATGTTGTGATGTTTTCTTATTTGCTCGGGCTAAGATTTTCCTCTCAATTTTATCCATTTATGTCTCATTTCCTCTTGATTATTCATTCCTTCAAAATATATCTTACGTGCATAAATATGTCATAAAGAAACAAAAACTAATAAATAATACCCATATGAATCTCATAAAATGTAGATCAGTAGTGTGCTACCACTATTCCATCCCCAACTCGCAAAATAAAATCTATAAAGGTTGTATCATGATATATATGCTCACATATTTTTCTTTAGTTGAATTTTGTGCATTTTTATCACAAATATATGATTTTTTTCAAGCTAACTGCAACTACTTGTTGTCTTGTTCCTTTAGGAAGCACCTGAGTAAAATATCCTTCGAAATTATTACTTTTCCTTCAAACTGATAGAACACTTTGTGAGCTACATTTCATATGATTTATATTGAAATTATTTGTTAGTTTTCGTTTGTTCATGACAAATTTAAGCACATAAGATATATTTTGCAGTAATAAAGTATCGGGATGAAACAAGTAATATTTGGATCAAAATGAGAGAAAAATTGGAATCAAAGTGACCAACATGGAATAACAACAAGTTTTGAAGCCGAAAACCCGAGGAGATAGCACCACGGCACTGGCCTAGAGCATCTCAGCGCTCCGAAGTTTAAATTTCCCGTTTTGTGAATAGTGTAGCACCATGACCCTATATATTGCATCACGGCGCTGCCGCGACAACTTTTTATAAAAATAGGGTTGTGCAGCCATCGAGAGGGGGGAGTTTGGGAGAGGTTTTCTGGTAGTTTGCCTTTTTGGCCAATTTGGAGGGCAATGAGACCATTGAAGATCTTAGAAAAGTGATTTTCAAGGCTCGGGATCGTGGAGGTCGCTTCGGGAACGGACAATTGACACGCCAAACATAGTTTCTTCTCCTTTCACTTGATTTTTCTAGTTTTGTTATCAACTTCTCGTTGTGATTTTATTGTTTTACATTGAATATGAGAAGCTAAACCTCTTATCTTAGGGATTGATGTAGCCCATCGAACTTTATGCATTGATTGTTTAGTTTTCTTGATAGAATGTTTATGAATATTCTATTTATGTTTCTCTATGCTTAATGCCTTGAATCTACTGGCCATATATTGATTGATTTTAGACTTGAAATCTTACGCTCGGGAGAGGTGGTTTAGAGTTAGAACTGGGATGCAGAACAAAAGGGGTTTTAAGATCTGGAGATTTAGAAGTCCTTTAGAGATCGTTAAAAGACTTGATCAATAAAGCTTTTACTTGTTATAGAAACTAGATAGTGATATTGGTTTCTTAATTTGTAAGGAGAATTAACTTGCACTCGGGAGAGGCAGTTGAGATTTGAGAGTTCTTGGCCTATATAATTAATAATTCTTTCAATCTTGAGAAATTAAGTAGTTGGTTCATAGATTCAATAGGTGAAATCAATTCCTTAAGACCTTTCTCCCCATTGTTTTTATCTTTGTTATTGCATGTTTATTTGCTTTGATTATATTCTCTCATTTGATTTTGATTCTCTAAATAAAATTGAGCAATTGAATCTGTGGTACTTGAGTGATCTAGAAACCCAATCCAGAGGATGATATCGGTATTGACTTACCACTTTATTAAAACTTGACTCGTACACTTGATCAAACAGGTGAGGACAATCTATTATGTATCTTAGTGTTCTATCAACTTATTCAATTGTAAGGAAAAAACCTCAATTTTAGGGCACCTCCCATATATGATTTTTTACCCTCCAAAACCCTAATCTTTTTCTCTCCTAAAACCCACATACACCTCATTCTCAATATACCTCTCTCTCTTTTTCTCTCCCACCAGTGGTTTTCGTGAGTCACTCGCAGTCGCCACATCCCTCCCCTCCGACAACCCAGCACTCCTCCAGCAACACCGCCTAGCAGCAGCTCGGCCTCCCTACAAACATGACTCCATGAACGACATTGCGATGAGTAGATCCACGAACCTGGACGACGACAATCTGCAGCAGTAAGATCAGTTCCAATGGACATTGATCAGCGACGATCGGTGACAATCCACGAGAAGCAGCCTCTACGAACGATGGTGTTATGCAACAGGAATCGATAGTAGAGCTACAGGTTACGACCGGAGGGAAGCCCGCTGGGCCACGAGGGGCCCGGTCCTGACCCGAGGCTTGGTCCTGACCCGGGGCTCGGTCCCGACCCGGTGCTCGGCCCGCGGCCCAGCCAATGATCCCCCATCTTCGATCGACGGTTTCGCCCAGGCCTTGCAACGGTGAGTTAGGGTTAGCTACGGAAAGTTCTGGAACAACTTCACGCTATAAGTAGCGATCCAGCCTTAGAGGTAGGGGCATCTAAAAGTTGACTACATTTACGTTATTCTCTTGCTAACTTAAGCATCGGAGCCCGTGTGACTAGAGTCACACCGGTTTAGCTCGATTTGGTTTTGCAGGTACTAGTCCCGAATCAACAAGTTTGGTGGGTGCGAGGAGGAGAAYTGGAGGACCAAAATCCACGCATCAACAATTGGCRCCGTCTGTGGGGACGATTTAAAGCATCCAGTTGAGCAACATGACACCAGAAAGAAGTCCACGACGCTCTGATGATAACT
>NW_019104567.1:205759-219644 GCF_001995035.1 Momordica charantia
AAAGTTCTGGAACAACTTCACGCTATAAGTAGCGATCCAGCCTTAGAGGTAGGGGCATCTAAAAGTTGACTACATTTACGTTATTCTCTTGCTAAATGTTGTTTGGATTCGTTGCTCTGGCGAAACTTGGAAGATCTTTGAGTTGTATGTTTTTCATCTCGAGAATCCAATCTATTATTGTTGTCTCAAGATATCCATTTGTTACATAGCTCTCATCTGCAAATCATAAGTAACCTTTAAAAAAAATTAATCATTCATATATAGGTTAAAGTATATTTTAATTGGGTTTATTGGAATCGTTGATGTCATATAGCTTGCGCTAGTGGATCTGTATAACCAGAACACGTTACCTGAGTAATACTATTACTAGTACAAGGTTTGAATAGTGATAGCATAAGGCCTCACATCCTTGCCACTACGTTATCTCACGGATACTTTAATTTAGTATTAGCCCCATACCTAAAAAAAGGAAAATTGGTATACCACAACGATATTTATTATCTCATTGTTTCATTTAGATTATCGTACAAATAAATGTGAACAAAAAACACCAAACATCATTCATCATCCTTCATTTTATATATATATATATATATATATATATATATATATAAATAAGTGGTATTTATTGTCTCATTTAGATTAGCATACAAATAAATGGGAACAAAAAGCACCAAACATCATTCATTATTTATCTATATATATATAACATGTTAGGCTAAAGATTTGAACTCAAACCCTCTCGATCAAATACATGTGTCTTAATCACTTGTACTAAGCTGATCAAATTTGGCCATCTTGTAAAATATTACAAATCAACTACTATTTAGTTGAATTTTAAAACACAAAATAAGTTCTTACTTAGAGATGTCATGTATCAACATGTTCGACATCGATATTAGTAGTAAATCGACATTTCCATACTATTTTTTTTAATTTAAATACTTTTTAACGACTTTTTTATTTTTATAACCCATTTTATAAATATCTATCAACATCTGAATTTTATCGATATTACAAACGACACGTCCATTGACATCAACCTTCCACATAATATTCCTTATCCACCTACTTTAAAAGTCTCCACTCAACAATTTAGTAGAATTTCCACTATTAGTTTATCAAAGTTGCAATGAGAAGATCCTCCACTCTTACACGATTCTTCAGCTTTACTCTTCAATCCCACAATTCTCCTCTTCATATCTTCCCCTTTTTCCCCTTCCGTCACCTCTCTAATGCAACTCTCAACTTCATCCCTCTTCACATCACCATTTATCTCCATACCAATGCCCCACTCCACGCAGCAATATCTGCAGGTCGTCGGCTGATCAGCAAAAAAAGGCCATGATATCATCGGCACTCCATAGCTTATGCTCTCGACAACCGAATTCCACCCGCAGTGCGTCAAAAATCCCGCCACTGACTCGTGTTTCAAAACCTCCTCTTGCGCACACCAACTCGCAATCATCCCTCTTCCTTTGGTCTCTTCCATAAACTCACACGGCAAGATCGCCGAATCACCTCGCACGAGATCGGGCCTTATGATCCACAAGAATGACTTCTTACTATTTGCGAGTCCCCAAGCGAACTCGACCAAATGGTGGAGTTTCATTACGGTTATGCTTCCGAAATTTACGTAGATCACAGAGTCGGGTTCGTGCGAATCGAGCCATTTGATGCAGTCTGGATTCTCTGGCCACAGATTTGTGGCTATTGCAGCCAAATTTTGATGCTTGATTTGCTTTGTGAGTAAGTGGAGTGGGCCAATGGTGTAAATGGGAGGGAGGAACTGAGAGAGAGCATCCAAAACTTGTTGATCTAATGCATCAAAAGTGTTGAGTATAATTGCTGAGGCTTTTACAGTTCTTTGGGTTTCTTGGATGAGAAAGTTGAGAAATATGTCGTTTGGATCGGTTGCTCGGGCGAAACTTGGAAGATCTTTGAGTCGTATGTTTTCCATCCCGGAAATCCAATCTATTATTGTTGTCTCAAGATAGCCATTTGTTAAATAGCTCTCATCTGCAAATTATAATTAAACTTTTAAAAAAATTAATCATTCATATATAGGTCAAAATATATTTTTATTGGGTTTTTCGAAATCATTGATGTCATGTAACTTGAGCTAGTGGATCCCTATGATCGAAGATCATCATCCCGGATGAGTAATACTATAAGGTCTCACGTCCTTTTAATTACATGCTGGGGAGGGATTTGAACTCACAACCTCTTGGTTAAAGTTATATGTGAACTATGCCCATTTTGGTAGTTTTAATAGTACGTTAAAGCTAGCTTATTAATTATTTTAAGAAAATATTTTAAAACTAGCTTATTATGCCTCACTTTCATTGTTTCAAAAAAGGTTTAACCTTATTTTGGTTATCTTATTTTTCATGTTTGTTTGATTTAGAATATTTTACTATTTTACTTTAGTTACTAAATTTGATTTAAAAGTCTATTTTGGTCCTTACTATTAAATTAAATTTTGACATTGTATTGGACTAAAATCTTATATCACACATCACATTAGCACAAATGTTTTGTTTTGGAATATTACATCAATTTGTTAAATACAGAAAAAAAAAAAAGACTATTATAATCTATTGGACATTTTTGTTGTATTAAAAAATGACATTTTTGTTCCAAATAATAAATGTATAGACCTAAACATGCAAGTACAAGGTAAATAAAACAATTTTATACACAAGACAAATAATAAAAAAATTATAAAAAATTATAGAATTTATGGAAAACTTTTAAGTACAATAATATATAACTACCTACCATAATTCATTATACATACCACAATTCATGAACATCATGAAAGTCTTAAACACATGGTAATAAATAAAAATGCAATGTGTCATAAACTAAAAATGAAAGCAAATGGTTCACATTAGTAGTAAAAAAAATAAAAAAGACTTATTTTCCTTTTGTTTTTAGTTTTTTATTTTTGAACAATTTAACTTAGAAACACCATTTAATTTTCACATGTTTATTTACTTCTTTTATCTATTTATTTGTTGTCAAAATTTAAGCCTAATGTTAAAAACTTAAAGAAAAATAGTTTTTATAAACTTGTTTTTGTTTTTTATATTTGACTAATAATTCAAATGTGTTTGAAACCAGAGGAAAAAAGGTACGAAATAAATTAAGAGAAAGTAGACCAAAATAAAGGGGATCATAATTAATCACCTTTCAATGGAGTGATCCCTCGATTCACAAGTTCTTGTAAATGAATAAAACCCAACAAACTACAAGCGCTGATAGGCCAAAACTGTGCAATTGGAACATTAAATTCCGTAGCAGCTTGGATGGAGAATGAGCATAGACCATCGCCAACGATACGATTGATCGGGGGAATGCTACTGTCTCCAGACGAAGCATCATTGAGTCGAGAAATAAGGCTACAAAAAGGGGCTAAAAAATTTTCAAAGCTGGAGACGCATAGCGCACGTAGGTCTTGTGGAGCATCAATGTCTGAGGCCTCTGGCATGCCATCGGGAATGGTTTCAAAGCGAAAGTCTGATAAGCCGTGGAGAGAGTCAGGGCCTCGAGACTTGATTATGCGCTTGTGATTGTATTCGGTGTTGACGAACGTTACGTAGAAGCCTCTTTCGTGGAGAAGTTTTGCTATGCTTAACATTGCGTTTATATGACTTTGTGCGGGAAAAGGGATGCAGACAACGTGAGGCTTAACATCGTAAGAAGCCATGTTGTGATTTAATTTTGTCCCTTTGGGAAAATAGTTCCAATTTATAGCCAAATTTTGTAGAGTTCCTTTCAAGTTCGAATAAAAAGTTTGATGTGTGTGCTTGCTTATTATTCCTTCTCCAATACTTTGGTGTAAGTGGTGGAGCTAAAGTTTAAAGATAAAGAAACAACGAATATAATTATATTGACCTGATTTAGAAAGTAGATAAAATAATGTAATAGTAATGTAAATGTATAAAAAGCTATGAGAAATGGTTGGGATTAGAATGGTAAGAATAATGTTTCCATTTATACTTGACTTTAATTCTAGTTTGGCATCAAGAATACTTGAAAAATAATTTATCCTGTGATTTAAAATCTCAAAAATGTTATGAAACAATGGAACTGCGGTGATCAAGCGATCTAGTGCCTAGGCGCTTTATTTCAGTGTCATGGGGCAACAACTTGAAGCATCTGATTTGGAGCGCCATAGCGTCCACTTAATGCATGTGTTGTGGCGTTACGGCGCTAAAGTTATAAAAGCCTTCTTTTCTACTAGGTCATTTGATATAGAAATGATAAAAGATCAAGCATGGCAACTAGCAGTGTGGGAGAAGAGAGAAAAGGGGGCCGTAGAACATTATCGATAGCTCGTTCTCGTGAGTTTAGTGAGGTATTCGTTTAATAATCCTAAGTATCCTTTGTCATTGTACTTAAAGCTAGATAGCCACTATCCATTGTCGTGATATCTTGAGATCATTGTAGAGTATTGAAAGAAAGACCTATAGTTGCAGAAGATTGGATGTAGTCTCGAGTTTGGGGTGAACCACTATAAAAATATGTGTTAAGCTTTTGAGTTCCTATATCTTGTATTTCATTTCGTTATTACTTATATGTATCTACTTTATTCCGGGAAATTAGTTAGAGATCTTGGTTGGATAGCTCATTTTTTCCATCCAGAAATAATTTTAAAATTTAATCTCGTTGAAAATGAGAGTAATTTGAAATGAATGTAATTAACTTTTTTTTTTATGTTTAATTGGGTAAGAAAGAAAAAGAAATTAAAAGTTTGATGATGCAGGCTTTTAATCTTAATTTATTAGTTTTAGTTTAAATAAGTAATTTATTTTCAAATTCTATTCAAATCCTGAAAAATCGTTTTGGTTGGAAAATTTTTTAAGTGAAAACACGATTTTGATTATTTAAAATCATTCTCTGTAACAAACGATGGAATTTATTTGGAATCCGCCAAAACTTAAAATCATTCAAAAGCTTGAGCTACTAAATAGGCCATTAACTAGAAATCAAGGCCTTGGAATTCAATGAATTTCTGTTTGGTCGAAAGTTTTGAAACAACATTTCCACTCAACCCACATACGAGTATAAGAAGGGAAGAGAGTTGAGACGGAGACGAAACCAAGCCAACTAGTTATTCTCGCTCTAGTGGAGATTGCTTGCTTCCTCCAACAATAGAGAGGTTCGAACAGATGACCTCCTGTTTTGATACCATGTTAAGGATGAATAAACTATACTCAACTCAAAAGCTTAAATTGATGGCTTGGGTAAATTTAATTCATATTTCTAAAACATTAGAAATATGGAATACAACTTGTTTTTCATCGAATCGTTGTTTCTAAATTTCAATTTTCAGATAACTAACAAAACACGCCTAAACTAATTCCGTCAAAACTTATAAATTTCAACCAAAAAAAGAAAGAAAATTCTAGTGTCATTTTTGTCCGAATTCGATCCATTGATACTAAATATATGTTTTATAATTCATCGAACACTTATAGAAAATACTATTTTCAATGATTCTTGAAGCCTCAATTGCCATACTTTTTAAAGTTGCAAGAGGAAGATTGCACAATTAAAGTTGTGAAGGGATAGTGCAATTAAAGTAGCATTTCTTTGAAGGGAATGTGGAATGTAATCCCAAAAATGGTTGGATTCGACTGACAAATATGCCTACTCAAAATGGTCCTTATATTGGATTCTTTAATTTATGTTTTATATTTTCATAATATTTTAACAATATAATCATTTCAAAAAGTTTTAAATCTCATTTAATTTTTTTTACTTATTTTTATTTTAGTCCTAATGTTTATTTTGGTCTTTATTTTTGTTTTGTTTGTTTAGTTCAACAACTCGTAGCGAGTGGAGATTCGAATTTCCAACTTTTTCATAGTCACACGGACAAATCTATATTGGAGCCCGTGCCCTTAGATCTAGTTAAATAATATATATTATGTTTATACTAAACAATATGGTTTCGTGTTCGGTTGGCGTTCACTAGCCCCTATGCTACCTTTCCATATCTTTGTCCTGTGTTTGAAGCCTTAGCTAGGTAGAATCTGGGATTCGGGTTTTACCCTAAAAATTAACAAATTAAATTGAATCTAAATCTCACAATTTTTATCCTCTATTCAATATTTCTGTTAAAAAAAAATAAATCTAACTCTTTGTATCGTTTTTATTTGAATTCTATCAATTTTATAACAAATATATGTTTTGTTATTCATTTGATACATATAATAATACTTTTTCAAATCTTCTCACGAAAATTGATAGGATAGAAACTGCAACACTTTTTAAAGTTTAAAGTGAATGTTGCAACATTTGTCCAAATTTAAGGTGCAGCTTGATAAAATTGAAAGTTTGTAATAAAAATTAATACACATTGCTTAGTTCAGGTTAGACCGATCTTTTTCCTTTATGTTTATGTGTATTTGTATCCCCTCTTAAAATGAGCGTACTAATATGCTCACGTCATTGTATTGTGAGGTAGAGGTACCCATCAACTAAAATAAAATTAAATTAAAATGTGAATGTCACACAATAAAATAATGTATCTATTGATTATGTAGTGAATAATATTATAAGTTGTATCTATTAAGATGATATATTAATATTATAAGTTGAGACAATATTGAATATTCAGTGAGTATTTAAGTGACATAATAACACTACGGACCAAAATAATTAAAAAAAAAATTGTATAGAGTAAAATATAGATACTTGAAAGTTTTAAAAGAACCAAAAATGTACATTTTTGAAAACCATATTTTAAAGAATCTATATGATAAAAAGTATATAAAAATTAATGTTAATAGAGTTGTAAATGAAGGATTTTTGAAAGATTTTTATCCATCCACTTGATATTTTGAAAATGGGTTGGTTGAACTTTAAAATTGACTCATTCAAATGGCATAAGTCAACAATGGAATTAGATTCGATTGGACGGTACCAACGAAATCGAGTGAGAACTACCATTTCATTTTTTATTGAATTAACCGATCAACTTGCTTTTCCATCGAACATTTATTTTGGATTTCAATAAGTTTTGAAACAAAACAATTTCAACCTCATTCATTTTATCATGATAATAAATCCTACTATTTCTTGTCCTAAAGTTTGGTTTAGATGGTCAATTAAGATAATTCAATCCTATTTTCCTCAACCATTTTTGAATTAAAGATTGAATTTTCAACTTCAATAAAGTAATTAATGTCTTATCAACTAACATATAACTGAAACCTGAGCATCGGTCAACTAGTCAAATTCTCACCCACATGTTGTTAACTCAACAAAAAAAAAAGATTGGTCTATGTTGAGATTGTAAATTGATATTATTATTAAACGTTGACATCCTAAATCCACGAGTTAAAATAAAAATTAATGGGTCTTAAATTTTGAAAACCGTCTAGTAAATCTTTAAAATTTCAAATTTTGTGTCCAGGAGGAGTCCTTGAATTTTAAAGCGTCTCATAGATGTTGTTGATGTTGATTTCTGGGCAAGTACTCTTGAGGGGCAAATTAAGGATAATAGAAATGAGTTACTTCTCTCATGACCAATTGATTTTGTGACGGAATCCCATAAATATTAATATGGTATTAGAATTCAAAAAGCTGAAACAAAAATCAGGTCCGAAAATGGATATTAGCATGACCAATTGGTTTAAATTATTTGGAGATCAAAAACCCTCGAGAGGTCACTACAGCGCCCACAAGATGAAAATTTTCAAGAACCACACACCAATTTCAGAGAATAATATGCCCATATGGGGATAGGCATAAATGCTTTTCAATTTGACGATGACTCAATTGGGTCTTGTGGTTGATGAGRATGAGATAATCTCTCGAAACATTTGACATGGACTCTACCAATAGTTCAATCTATTCGAAAAAATTGTCGGATCATTTTTTTGGATTGGATGCTCGTTTGAACTTCTTGAACTCTAATATCATATTAATATTCATGGGGTTCTATTTTAAAATTAATTGGTAATGACAAGAGTAGTGTATGTTCATTATAAACATTTATTAGGTCTCTTATATTTTCAATGTGGAATCCTTATCTAGTTAGTAATCGGTGCAGGACAACATTATAAAATAATTTTCAAGAGTCCATAACCAAAAATAAAAAATAGAAATTAAGATGAATTCTTTAGTGGCCAAACGAATACAAATTATGGGTSGTTCAGAGGGTGACTTGACTGAGGAATGGAAATCCAATAAAGAGTTACAAATCTTAATTCAATGTTGGAAAGTAGGTAAATAGTTGTTTAAAATATTAACYTTTTGTTAAACAAAATTTTAAATTAGTGACTCTATCGACCCAACTTTTATATTTTATGGTTAGGTTGGATTGAGTTCATTATTTAAATAAGGATGTTTGAGTTAAAGAAATTTAAAATTCTCAACAATCGGATGGCAGAATTTCCGCAAGCGTAAAATATTCAAATAATTTCACAGTAACTAATTCAAGGTTTCAATTCAATTAAGATCCCTTGTAATCACTTCGGATCTCTTTCATAACTATTTCGTTTTTTGTTTTTTATTTTTGGTTTTTGGTTTTAATTTTTCAAAAATATGATTGTTTGATAATCAATTCAATTTTCTCTTTTTTATTTCGAAAACCATTTTAAAATTCTATGTAAATTTCAAAAATAAAAAATACTAGTTTGATCTCTTTTTTTTTTCTAATATTCAACTTTTCTTTTTCTTTCTCTAATTTATCTCTAAAAATTTTATTTTTCACAATAAATTTTTTTATTTTTAAATTTCTCTTTACATAACTTTATTTTCCTCCGTCTAAAATTTTCATATTTTGAATATTTATTGTTATTTGTCTATCTCTAAATTTTTCTGTATTTTTATTTTTTTTCTAACAGACCAGTTTCATTTCTCCCTCTAAAAATTTAATATTTTTCCTAGTTTTTTTTCTCTAAAATTTCATATTTTATAACTTTTTTCTCTTCTAATCTAATCTGTTCTTTACTCTAAAAACTATATTTTATTTTCTCGTTCAATTTTCTAACTTTTATTTATCTATGTGTTTATTTATTTTTTATAAAATTTATATTTGAATCTTGTTTTTATCTCTAAATTTGTTTCCACTATAATTTTTCTCTTTTTTTTCTTCGACATATCTTTTCCTCTCGACTTTGTTTTTTTCTCCAAAATTTTTCTCTTTTTGTCTTTTAACTTTTCTTTCACTATATTTTTTCTAAACATTTTTATTTATCTCTCTAAAATTTATCTTCCAAAAGTTTATTTCCATCTCCATTTTCATGCGATTAAAGACCATTGGACGACTGAGAAATAACACCGAACAAGCAAGGGCTAAAAGCTTCTTTTACCCAATCTTCTCCCATAGGCTTAGAAGAGGGTCAAGAACTAAAGCAATCAGTGTCGTCAGTGCACATAGCCAGGAAAGACTTGAAATGCTTCACAAAATGTTGTGGCAATTTGGACTACAAGATATTCGATGGGGTCTTAGCTTGGTGCCTTGGCGTCGAAGAAGTAGCATTCGGGGAAAACAAAAATTTTCGTGGGGTTGTATCCCAAAAATAGAAAATGCATGTCCCAACCTCGTTCCCGTCCCCGATTCAATTTTTAAATAATTAATATATATTTATTACACTTTTTTATACTTAAATTCTAAAAATAATTAAAAACAATTATAAAACCGATAATTTTTCTCAAGAACATCTCTCGGACCCAAGAACGAGGTGGAGACGGAGACTAAAAATTTTCACGAACCCGAGAATGGGGAAGAAAGCATCGTCACTCGCACCCACACTATTGTCATCTCTACTCTATATAAATTTTTCTCTTTCTAATATGTATTTTCAATTTTCTAACTTTTAAAAACTTAAAACTAAAAATGGTAACCAAACATGTTTTGGTTTTTTGTTTTTTAAAAACAAAAAACAAAAAATGGTTATCAAACATTTTTTGTTTTTTAAAAACATAAAACCAAAAACCGAAAACTAAAAATAAGAAAAACAAAAAATCAAAAACTAAAATGGTTATCAAACGGGCCCTTCGTTTTCTGTTTTTGGTTTTTAATTTTTTAAAAAACAAGGGTGTTTGATAACCGATTCAATTTTCTATTTTTTGTTTTTCAAAAGGGATTTTCAAATTCTATATAAATTCAACGCAAAAAAAAAAAATTTAAAAACATATTTCTGTTTTTCAAAATATTATTTTTTATTATAAAACTCAACTTTTTTTTTCTTTCACATATTTATATTGAAAATTTTCTTTCTCACTCTATTTTTTTTTTCATAAATATCTCTTTAAAAAATTATTTTTATCTCTCTCAAATTTTAATATTTTGAATATTTGTCATTATCTCTCTAAATTTTTCATCTCTAATCGAATGGATCGGATCATGTAGAAACAAGGTTCAAGTCTAACGATCTGTTAGGATGTCTCAGCTGCATACATGACTGCACTCCCACTTGACACCTATCGTGATGATAAACGGTCCATCTCGCCGTGACATTCTCTTGAATTCTCAAAATTTCTGCCGCTTCATCCCCGCAGGGGCAGAGAACTCATCGCTGTCTTGGCTGTTCTACTGAAGGTGCTGGGGAAGTCCGAATAGGAGAGTACTCATCTTGAGATGGGCTTACTACTTAGATGCTTTCAGCAATTATCCGCTCCGCACTTGGCTATCCAAAGTTTACCATGGGACATGATAACTGGTACACTAAGAGGTGATAACTGGTACACTAGAGGTGCGTCCTTCCCTATCCTCTCGTACTAGGGAAAATTCATCTCAATGATCTAACGCCTACACTAGATATGGATCGAACTGTCTCACGACGTTGTGAACCAGCTCATGTACGACTTTAATGTTTTTATTTATTTATTTTTTTTGTTTCTAACCGATCACCCTCATTTCTCTCTCTTAAGATTTAATATTCGTTCAAACTTTTCTCTGTCTAAAATTTATCTTTTATATTTTTATTTCTTCTCCAAATCTATTTTTCCTCCAAAAATTATATATTTTGTGTCTTTTTATTTATATATTTTGAATATTAATGTTATCTCTAAATTTTTTCAAATTATAATTTTCTTTTTCTTTTCCAATTTAACCATTGTGATCAGGACTTCTTCAGAGGACTGGAAAGTGCTGCCGTCTTGGTTGGGTCAACAAACTTAGACCCAACTTGAAAAAGTAAGCAATTTCTGCTCCTGCTTTGGTTCTGCATTTCTGAATTTGTTGATGTTTTTGAATGATTGAGTAATTGCTGTTCGCTTTTTGTTGTTTCTTTCCTCCCTTCTGACTGATTTATCTTCGATTGTATCTGTGCCTGCAAACTGTTTGTGAAAATGCCTGAGAGAATGGTTGAGCTCGGATTCGGGTCTAATTTCTTGGTATGTGAGTTTATGTGTTTATGTGTTTCGGTTTTTCTGTTTTCCTCTGATCTCTGGCAAGTGGGTGCAAGTTCACGGCGGAGGAGGAGCACAGGTGGTGATTGAATTGTAGGTGCGGTTCGGGAACAAATGGGTGATATTTAACTTAGTTTTATTTATTTGTTTTGTAGATAACGAACTTTCTTGACCACCAGTTATGTTGCACCATGATTCCCATAAGAAACAATTTTCGTTTATTTTGATAATAGACCAAATTTCATTAATTTAATTGTTCACGTTGGATTTCTTGAAATTTTTGGTAATTGTTTCAAATTGGAAAGCTTTCATGAAATTTGATATTGTGTGGGGCTGGTGAATTTAATTTTGGGGATGTTTGTGAGGTTGATGTGAGTTTGGGTTGAAACTTTTTTGTTACTTTTTCCTCCCTCTAACTGAAAAGTTTGTGTCTTTGCAAGAGATGCAAAGAGAAGCTTTCCAAGAGATGCAAAGAGGAGCTCTGCCATGATTTTTTCAATATTTCAAAACATTTGCATTTGCATGTACCTATACAATGATATAGTTAAAAATCGTGGGTGGTATACAATTAACACAACTGTAAAAAAACCAAATGTTGAGGTTATAAAGGCGTGAAGGAACTAATAACTGTGGAACTAACAACTGTGGGCGTCAAGGAACTAACCACCACTAGAATTTAGATATCTATTTGCATATATCCTTTCCCATTTATTTAGCCTATGTCCATGTTGGGTTCATGTCATCATTTTTCTCTGTACTCTGCTCTATATGGGTAGGTTCCGAGAGAACCTTGCTCTGAAAGGCCCGTGATTCTCTGCCGAATAGGGCAGTCACAAGACTCAGAGCCGCCTACTCAAACAAAAAAGCCTTCCGAATTGAAAATGCCTTTCGGATTATTCTCGTGGAGGGGGAAGTCCGCTTCAGTCGTTTGAGTCTTTGACAACCACTCTCACATGCGAAACTCTATGATTCTTAACAGGAACTTTTGTGTAGGCTGGATAGGTTTGCCCTAAACTTCAAACACCTTACACTATAACTGTAAGTTTAAGATTTTTTTTCCCCTTATGGATGTATGTTGGGGCATTTTCAGACGTGCAGTCTCTTGAAATTGATAGTAAAGTTCATTGAAGCAGCCAACTCAAATTCAAGATTTTGTTGGAGAAGATTGTAGAGCTTTAACAGATTGTGGAGAAGGGAGATTCTACGAGAGAGGCAGTCATGGCCATCCAATTCAGATATAGCTCTCAAGGTGCCCAAGACTCCATGCTCTCTTATTCATTATGGGTTGACGTAAATTTGATCTTTTTTAATTATTTGTAATCATATTGGCGTAGGGTCAGAATTAGTAGTTTAAGTAAATAGAATAAAAATGAAATCTATGGTTGTATTTCACTCTAGTTTCTTCTTTGGAAAAATGAAATATACGTTGAAATATTCGTGCTGTTTGATGAAGGCTTTTAATGTCTTGAAATGGATTCCAATATTAATAGTGTTGCATAGTTCTAGCCACCAAGCGGTAGTCCAATTGGCAAGGATTTGGAGTATCTCGATCATACTGGTTTAGAGGTTTTAAGTTTAACCTGCTGGTAAGCTTAATGTCTCCCGGGTTCAGGTCTTGGGACAGGCGCATGTGCCCTTGTTGAGCTTGAATTTTTCTTCAACGTACATGTATAATTAGTGTTTTATTCGTCGTAGGCTGTGGAATGTGCTTAATATACATATTTTACATTTATTTTTTAAAATTAAAAAACACTTGTCCCGACGCTTTTATAAATGTCAGGATAGAGTACCCATCCCAACGTTTTTTTTTTTTAAAAAAAAGACGTTGGGATAGTTTTTCCCTACGTTTTTTAGGCTTTTCTCAACGCTTTTTTGGTCAGTAAAAACTTCAATGCTAGTAGTGCACACAAACTCATACTTCATTATTTACACATTAAACTCATCCTTCCAATCCCCAACTCAAAATCTAGCAAATCCAAGCTTCAAAGAACAACTCAAACAAAACCACAAGCCAGATCCACCATAAAAAAGTAAACACAGAGGAAAAATACTAAAAGATATTTGGCAATGAGTTCATCTTTTCCAAATACATCATTTGCAGCTGCCGAGTGGCTTCCCACACAAGCACTTATTATGGAAGTACTCATAGACATCAAACCTCTGCAACCTTCCCCCGACCGGAATCCGACCACACAGCCTATTATAACTCACATTCAGCAGCTGCAACTCCAGCTCCACCACCTTCTCAGGAATCCCTCCGAATATCTTATTATGATTAAGATCCAACCAAGTCACACTCCGAGGAAACACAACCTTAGACAAATCAAACTCCAGCAAGTTCCTCGACAAATCCACGATCTCGGTCGTTTTATTCCCGCCAAATATCACCGACGCATCGCCCTCGAGTTTGTTCCTAGACAGATCAATCACATTGAAATTCACCCTCCCCAAGGAAGCTGGTATTTTTCCTGACAGTTGGTTGTGGGAGAGGTAAAGGTAGGGTATTTTT
>NW_019104567.1:244206-273456 GCF_001995035.1 Momordica charantia
ATCCCTTAAGAATTTAAGGCTCTGATACCACTGTTGATGTACTTATTGAGAGAGAAATAAGAAAGTGGGGGAAGTAATAATTTCATTCATTAGTGCTCCATATAAATACATACTATGATACTAAAAATAAACATAAATATCTCCACATAATTAACTACTCAACTAACCCATAAGAATAGCAACTTAGACTTGACTACAACTAAAAAAGGAATATCAACAACTTTCTAAAAACTAGGTCTTTGACCAAACCAATTCAAAACTAACATTCAAACTTTGTATTTGTAGCTTTGAGTTAACTAACATACTCACTCTGAAGTTTGGCTTAAACTCTTTATGGTATAAAAGCTACACAGAAATTTTTTTTTTTCAAACTAACTTCCTCCCTTAAAATCCAGAAACAACCAAATGGCAAACCAGTCAACACCAATAACAATACAAACTTTTCACCAATGTGCTACCCTTGTTTCCATCCAACTAAACTCTTCAAACTATCTGTTGTGGAAATCACAAGTATTACCACTGACCAGAACGTTTGGACTTGAGCGTCATCTTACAAGACATGCACCCACCACGGGACAAGTAGTAGACAAGGAAGGGAAACCAGTGGATGATCCTCAATACATCGTATGGACCAACAATGATGGCCTTCTCACCTCTTGGTTGCTATGAATCATTGGGGAAGACGTGTTGGCTTTACTGGAAGGTACTAACATTCCAAAAGAGGTATGGCATTCTCTTGAAGATCTCCTTTTGACTAAGACTAAAGAGAATGAAATACACTTTAATGAGCAAATGAAATACACTTGAATGAAGCTTTGCTCACCTTGAAGAAAGGTTCTTAGTCTACAGGTGAATATATAAGAAAATTCAAGAGTTTGTGTCATAAGCTAGCTGCAATGAAAAAGCATCTAGATGAAATAACAAAAATATTTCACTTAGCAAGAGGACTAGGACACAAATATAAAGATTTTAGGATAGACATGTTGTCTAAACCTCCTTACCCTTCCTTGAGCCAATTTACCCTCGTCTTGAAAGCACACGATTAGCTTTTATCCATGGAAGAAGAAGAAAAAAGAGGTCAAGCTAACATCAATCAGGCCTTTTACTCAAATTGTGGAAGAAGTGGAGGGAGAGGAAAACAATTCACCTCTAAGGGAAGAGGTTTCTACCACAACAGTAGACAACCTATCAATCTAAATGGCAATACATATGAACTCAAGCAACAAGATAAGTTATTCCTTTCACAGAAAGAGAGCAGCTCACGAAGTCCAAATATGAATCTTTCGAATTTCAAGCAGGAAAAAAGATTGACTTGTCAAATATGGGGCAAATTAGATCACATGGCTCTTGAGTGCTAGAAGAGATTTGACCATGCCTATCAATCCGAAGAAATTCCGGAAGCTCTAGCTGCTCTTACCTTGAATGAAGTGGATGACACAAACATAGATGCAGATTCGGGTGCAACTTCTCACATACTCAACGATCCATTCTACAATTTTTCTCTTAAGACCTTATAACGGACCTAACAAATTGTATGTTGGAAATGGTCAAGATTCGCACAGTTTTTTCTATTACCCATGAGTTGGCGGCCCTTTAGCCTTTATGTCCTTATACCTGGGGTATGCGTATTATCCCCATACCCGTACATATGCAAGGAGTCATCGCTTGGTGGAAGTTGCGTCCCATGTGGCTTGAACCCAACACACGTTGGAAACACTAAACTCGTAACTCACAAAGGTCAAATTGATCTTAAAAATGTCTTAATAGTACTAGAAATTAAGAAAATTCTCCTATTCATTAGAAAACTTACTAGATATAATGATTGCTCCATATCTTTCTTTGCTGATAAATTTAATTGTTATTAAGGATTCATAGGGATAAGTTCTAGCTGAAGGTTGGAAAAGAAAAGGACTTTATCAGTTGCCAACAATGCAGCCGATAGCAGAAAATATTGCCTTCATTACATCTACTGCTACTTCTTTGAATAAAGCTTCTCATATTGTATGGCATGGAAGACCATACCACTTGAATGACAATTTTTTTGAAAATTCTCTCTAATAAACAACTCATCAATGTTTAAATTGGAAAAAAGAGCAATAAATTTGCACTCCGTTTCAGCTAGGAAAGAGTTGTAATCTTCCTTTTAAGTCTAATGAAAATTTGTGCTCAAAATCTTTAGATAAAATTCACTGTAATTTATGGGGGCAACTTGTCGACATTAAATACTATGTTAGCTTATAGATGATTACTCTAGGTATGTGTGGCTTTATCCTTAATTTACAAAAGAAATCTGAGTTTATTACTTGCTTTGCTAAACTCAACTCTTAGTTGAGAACCAATTTAAACGAAAAATTAAAGTGTTTCAAAGTGATGGCGGTGGAGAATTTCAATCCATTGCCTTTAAGAATATTTTAGAAAAACTTGGAATAATCCATCAACTTTCTTTTCCCTACACTCCACAACAAAATGGAGTAGTAGAGAGAAAACATATACATATCGTTGAAATTGGTCTATTTCTCATGTTTCAAGCTCACATGCCTCTAAGATATTGAATTGATGCTTGTTCGGGGTGAACATCCTTATGCCACGTGGAAGATATAGATTGGGGCCACTTGAGAACGTCTCTGACGAGGTCCATCTCGGAACAGGCTAAGGTGGTCTACCATAATGCAAATTCCCCATTAAGAGTATCTGAAGGGTGCAGCCTTTTACCAGGTTCGGCAAAAATTCTCCGACATGTCCGACTGCGACATCGATAACTGCCGATCAAAAGGTCTGTGGGAGTCCCAACCTATAAATAGAGTGCACCATTTCCACATCAGGTACCAAATTTCTCCTCGAACTTTATATTGAGTCCAATCTGTTTACTAACTTGAGCGTCGGAGAGTTTGCCCCTTTTGTGCAGGTTTTCCCTCAACATATCTCGTCAGCTCTGCCACGAGCCCGACCTTGACCAGGTTTGACCTCATCCTCTACCTATACAATGCCTTTAAACTATGGTTTATCTCATAAATCGAATGCTCATAAAAGCCTTAAGCATGAACTCTCATTTTCAAAATTTATTTGGAAAAGAACCTAATTATAGCAAAATTAGAATATTTGGATGTATATATTTTTCTTATCTAAGAAATAATCCTTGATCATGCAAAAATTTGGCTTTAAAAATTTTCTAGAATAAAAGGGATCGTCGAGACTGCAAAACAGAATAGCTACGGGTATTCACGGATTGGGTTGGGTCGGGTTAGAGGGGTTTTTGGGACCAACCCGTTCGAGTTGATCCGATCAAAGAACTGGTAGAATCGAACATGAGGGCCAACCTAACCCAACCAAACTGAAAATTTTTGGGTTGGGTTGGGTAACTGGATTGTTGTTAGTTTCAAATTCCAGATTCTAGATCCAAACAGCATTTCAAGTTCCATATCTAAACAAATCAAAAGATTTCAAGATCCAGATCTAAACAAATCAATTGCTTTTAAGTTTTAGATCTAGACAGATCCAAACAAACCGATCGAAGGATATATGAGAGAAAATCCACTCAGACATTAAAAAAAAAACTCAACTTTACATTCACTCATCACAATAGATACTGAGATATAGAGGCGGCAACGGCGGCAATGGGCGACAGACGGCGACGACATGCGATGGGCGACGGCCCTGCGATGACATGCGACGGGTGAAGCCTTGCAGCGACAAACTATGGTGATGGTCATGGTACCTGCGACGACAGACAACGACAATGGAACGGGGAGGCGAAATCGAGTTTGAGATAAAATCGTGATAGATGAGAGATGTCAGATCAAGATTGAGGCAAGAAAGTGATGAAATCAAAGACGGAGAGAAGTGAGAGACAAAGAGTGATGAGATTTAGACAGAAAATATTTGGAAGGAGGAGATGTAGAGGAAGAGGCAGCGGAAAATAAAAAGGAAAAGCAAACCCTAAAACATAAATATATATAATAATAATAATAAATAAATAAATAATAATGTCGGTTCAATTCGGTTCAAACTAAATTTTTTTAAGTCAAACCCGCAACCCGAACCGAAATGTTCTGTTCTCAGAAACCCAACCCAACCAAATCGATTTTTCATCTAATCGAGTTGGGTTGGGTTACAAGGTTCTTCAGGTTGTCGGTTTTTTTGAACACCCCTAGCTCTTGCCACACAGGTTCCGATGCTTAAGTCAGAATCAGAGTAGTCGAATATGGAGAGTAGGTTATTTCGACGTAACAAAGAGTGTAGATTTATAGCATACCTTCATCATGAGTATTTACCTTCTATTATATTTATAGACGAAAAATCTTAAAGCCACCAGGATATCTTCTCTTTTGAATAAAAAGGACATATTCTTCTAAAATCTAAGGAAAATGCTAAGACCATCAGGATATCTTTTCTTTTTGAATTCCTCAAATAAGGGATATTCGAATTGTAGAAAATAGGGATTTTTTCACCCATAACATTAGCCCCCACCCTCAAAATAGAATGTAATAGGCATTAACATAATGTTAAACCTTCTATATTAAGAGTACTTGTCGCTTGGTCGTTTCATGGATGACTATTTTCGTGGAATAGCCTCCATAACCTTTTGTCGTTGTTGGCTGTAGTCAAGTCTCTTGGGCTCTATGCTACAGTTAGTTTTAACTGTTTAAGTTTTTTGTTGGCCTTGGAATCTAACTTTTAGCTCGGCTAATTGTACCACCCTCGGGTTTCTAACCTATTTAGCTTTTACCCATGATTTAATACCCAGGGTTTATTCTAGGGTTTCTAACCTATTTGACTTTCGCCAATGGTTTTATACATTGAGTTTAGTTGACACCCTTGGGTTTCCAACCTATTTGACTTCTGCCCATGGTTTTATAGGTTGAGTTTAATCAACACCATTGGGTTTCTAACCTATTTTGGCTTTTGCAAAAATGGTTTTATACCCTGAGTTTCGTTGATTGTTTTGGCTCGCCTGCTTTTTGTTTTAACCTTGTTGGAACTGTACGCACACTTTTTTCATCACCTTTAGGATCCTTTTGATCATTTAGGCTTAACCTGTCGTTGATCTTCCACGGTTTCACTGACAGCTGGCAGGCTTATCGGCCTGCTTCTCGGTCTGTCCCAGTTCGAGTTCCTTGACCAACATCGCCTTAAGTAGAAACTCTGCATTTTAATCGGTTGCTTTTTAAGGTAGTGTAGTTGCATTCTCGTGATATTCATCGTTCTTCATCTTGACTTTTTAGATCTTAGTCGTCCCCACAAACGACGCCAATTGTTGATGCAGAAATTTGGCCTCCTGGGATCTCGCCAAATTCACACCAATCTTCTAGAATAAAAGGGATCGACGAGACCTGCAAAACAGAATAGCACTAAAGAACAGTGTGGTTCTTGCCACACAGGTTCCGATGCTTAAGTCGAAATCAAAGTAGTCGAGTACTCGACTTAGTAAAGAGTGGAGATTCGTAGCATATCTTCATCATAAGTATTTCCCTTCTATTCTATTTATAGAAGGAAAACCCTAAGGTCATCGGGATATTTTCTCTTTCGAATAATAAATGATATATTCTCTTGAATCTAGGGAAATCCTAAGACCATTAAGATATCTTCTCATTTTGAATTCCTTAAATACGGAGAATTCGAATTGTAGAAAATAGGGATTTTCTCACCGATAACTATCCTAACAATAATAAGTTCTCTAAAAGGACAAATCATTGTATTTTTATTGGCTATAGTATGGATCACAAAGGATATAGGTGCTTTGACCCTTCCAATAATTGTATTTATATTTCACGACATGTTTTTTATGAAGAAATATTCCCATTTGAGGAACAAAGTTCGAACAACTGGAGCAAGAGACTCACCTCTTTGTTTGCCACTGATTTCACAGGTACTTTAGAGAAAGAAGAAGACTTACCTAGCAAAGAGAAATATCATTTCCAACAGAATGAGGTTTGATATGTGGGCTGATACAACAAATAGCTAAGGTGCAAACTCTCATTCAGAAAATTTATAGTAGGTAGACAATGAAAATTAGTCAATAAACTCCATCCAAGAATTTAATGTGGAAGCTGAACCTCCCATTGTGCAAACTAAAGCAATGACACCAACCTTTAGTTTATTTACACTCAAGACATAGCCTTTGAAACATCTACAACAATGACTGATGTAGTAGCCACATCCAAAGATATACGAATTGAACCTGACACAAATAAACACAGCAGGCACACAAAATTCCAGCTCCTCTATGTCTCAAGAAGCAGCCTCTCCGACCATTCAGAAAGCTGATGAAACTGCTTCTTCAAAAGCAGTGCAAATAAATACTTCAAACAACACAGATTTGCCCTCTTCTACTTAGGGGTGCTAAAAAACCCAGTAACTCGAAGAACCTGAGCAACCTAATCCAAACCGTAAGGGTTGTGTTGGTTTAGGTAAATTCTCGGTTTAGGTTGGGTTAAAAAATGTAAGAACCGACTAATTCGGTTCGATACTCAGGTTTGAAAAAGAAAAGTTTGGTACAACCCAAACCGAAATAATTTTTGTTAATATATATATATATTTGTTTAGGTTTAGGGTTTCTGCACCACCGCCTCCTCACGATCTCTCTCTCAATCTCATCTTCTCCCTCTTTTATCTCCCCTTTATTTCATTCTCTATCGTTCTCTCGCAGCTCCCTCATCCCCTCTCTTTCCTTCTCCCCCCATCTGGTTTCCCCCTCAGCCCTCCCCTTTCCCTCCCCTTTCCTTCCCCGTCCATCTAGTTTCTCCCTCAGCCCCTTCTTTCTTTCTTTCTGGTTTCTCCCTTAGCCTCCTCCCTCCCTCTTTCTCTCTCTCTCTGTCTTCATAAATGGGTTTAATCGGTGAGTCGAGTTCTCTGTATGGGTTACAATACTACTTCACCTCTTTCTCATCTTTGACATTTTCACTCCAGATTTGTCTCGCTGCCGGCATCTCCACTTAAGATCTGCCTCACCGCAAGCATCTCCACTTCAAATCTGCCTCACTGTAAGCATCTCCACTTTAGATCTACCTTATCATCGTTGTTTTTAACCGAAATTTGCATCATATTCGGTGTCTCTATTTTAGATCGATTCACTGCGGGAAGTTTGGGATTCAGATCTGTTCTTCTTATTTCCTTCTTTTCGATGAGTGTTCGCCATTGGTCTATGCAGATCAGGGTGTTCTAACACGGTAACCCGAGGACCTAACCCGAACCAAACTGAACTAATAAGGGTTGGGTTGAGTGATGCATTCGGGTAAGTGAACCAATCAACCCGAAATTTTTGGTTGTCCAGAAAACATCTGTAAATCGACCCAACCCAACCCATGAATGCCCCTACTTCTACTCCAAATAACGTTTGCTCAAGTTTAATGAATTGTGAGTCTTCCTCTAACATCAACACTAGCTTTTACATTTAACTCGCTTTTCCTAGTGCAAGAAATCTTTATACATGTGCAACTCAATCAAATCACTCACAAGATATCAACACCCATAGCATGGTCACTAGAGGAAAGTTGGCTAAAAATCCACTAATTGACTCAACTCTATCCAAGGAAGTCAACCGCCTAAAGACTATCAAGAACCAGTCCTACGTTGCTGAGACATTAAACACCGAGCCTAAAAATTACAAAGCAACACTAATTTCTCCCCACCGGAAGGTTGCTATGGAAGAAGATAAATGAAGGTATTACAACATAATCAAACTTGGACTCTTGTACCTAAGCCACAAGGTGTCAATATAGTTGGCTCCAAATGGATCTTTAAAATCAAGTGGAAGGAAGATGAGACAATGGATTGTCATAAAGCTCGTTTAGTGGCTCAAAGATACTGTCAAGTTGAAGGCTTGGACTATAAAGAAACATATAGTCATGTAATTAAACCAACTACAATCAGGTTAATTCTATCCTTGATCACTAGCGCAAATTGGACTTTCCGACAATTAGATGTTAAAAAAGCTTTCCTTCACGGTCATTTGAAAGAACAAGTGTTCCACCAACCTCCAAGTTTTATCCATCCTCCCTATCCTTCTCATGTGTGTGAACTTCAAAAATCTCTTTACAGATTAAAACAAGCACCTAGAGCATGGTTTGATAAATTGGCAAACTTCTTGTTCCATATTGGTTTTATATGCAGCCGCTCGGATCCTTCTCTATTCATTTTAAAAAATAAATCTATTTTAACACTTATGCTTATATATGTTGATGACATAATACTCACAGGAAATGACATTACCTATATTCATAAACTTATCCAAACTCTAAGTTCTGAATTTGCCTTAAAGGATCTGGGAGCACTACACTGCTTCTTTGGAGTTGAAGTTAAATACACATTGTCGCTACGGGTTTGCAACGTGGAGCGGCCGACTTTTTTCTGAGAGGAGAAAAATGGAGTCGCCACCAGTCTTTATTTATAGGGTGTGACTGGCCACCCATATGCATGGATAAGTTGGTCTGCACGAAAAAGATATGGGTTCGGGGTCTTTTGTGTATGGGGAACGTATTAGCACCCCACAACACTCGTTCAATGAATGATAATTTGTTTTTCATATTGTTTTCAAGAAAATGGCCTTCAAAAAAAAGAATTTTATTTTTATTTTTAAATGTCCCACATTTTATTGATCATTATTCATAAGGTAAATAATGAATAATAATTATGAGTGGCCTAAAGCCATTAAGAAATTTTTTTTATTTGAACTTAATTCGGCCTCCCAAAATAAATTCACCACCTCGAGAGTATTAGGGAATCGACCTTTCGAACTCCTCAATTTCCATCATAGGAACTTTTTAGGAAAAATATTAATGACAAATATTTGATTTGTTATTTTTTAGAAATATCGTAAATGCTTTTAAAAGTTTTGAAATTTTTAGGGGAAAACGCATTTATAAAAGATATTTTCTCAGATAAATATTTGTTTAAACCATATTGATTAAAATTGCACAATTTTTTAGGAAACATATTAAAAATCAAATCTTGGCGTCCGAGATATTGATCTTTAGACTCAAGAGTCCGAGAACATCGACTTCCCGAATATTTCAAGGTTCCATCGTTGGGGCTTTCCTTTACCAAAGTTTTAGTTGAAGATATTTAATAAAATTAAGAAAAATAACATTTATTGTACAATATTATATACATTTGCCAAATGTTATACATGTAAACAAAATAAATATGTTAAAAAGATAATAAAAAAATCACCCATGTTACAAATAGTTCAAGCAACCATGATATGAAATTAGCAATAGAGATAAAAGAAGAACAAGGCGAAATAAAATAAGGGAAGAAACATATCCCGAAAATAATGTCGAAAGAATTAAACTTGCGCTTGAAACATAGGTACGAAAACATTATATGAGGAAGTATATCAATCTACTTTATTTGATAACATGGAAAACTTACCGTCTTACAAAACTTCGGTTTTTGCATTCTTATTCAAATGTGTCACCAGTCAAATGATGAAGAAGAAAGTTGTGGTGAAAATAGTTTATAGAGCAAACTTTTTGAGAAAATGAATAAGGAGACAAAAAATGAAGAAAATAAAACAAAAGCAACCAAATGGAATGGAAGAAGATAAAAGAAGTTAGGTGAGTAGAAGAGAAAAAAAGAAAAAAGTACAGAGCGAGTGACATACCGTGTGATAGATTGTGAGGAACGAGTAGGAAGTGGTGAGAGAGAATTTGTGGGATAACGAATAAAGTAACTGATAAGACTTGATTAAAGGCTAAAAAAAAAGTAGTTTTCATGTTTGGTTGGGAGTTAATTATGATGGAAAATGTATGTTAATGCATATAATTCATGGAAATTGTGCATATTTCGTTATTAAAGACTTAGGCAAATAGTTAGAAGCAAATAGAGGCTAATTGATGAAAATTTGTTTATTTTGTAAGGAAAATTGGAAATTGATGACTGCAATGCGTCAGGCACATCTCATGCCCAGAATTTCTAGCTTATTAGAAGAATGTGCCAGCCAATTGTTTTGGAACTTCCAGCTTTGCAATGCGCCAGCCACATTCGATGCATAGATTGTCAAAACGGGAATAACAACTTTTGACCAAATTATTGGTCCAAGATTCAGTTTTACTCCTAAAATCTCTACAAAGAGTGGTTGCCAACTTCCCTTGAATTTCTCGAATACTTGTTACTTCCATGGCCTATAAAAGGAACCTCCAAACATCACTTCTACACATCTCATTTTCCATACTTTGCTTTTTCTTTCTAAATTCTTGTCAACTTTAGCTTTTAAGTTTTAATTCCAGCTTTAAGTTTTGTTCTTCCATTATCGTTTTTACACTTATCCCTTGCTTATTTTATCGAAATTCTAGTTACTCTAACTTGTGTTCTTCTTTCCCGATTCAATGAAAATGCATTCTTTTGTTATCTTCTTTTGCTATTGCATTTATTTTAATTCCATGAGTAGCTAAATTAATTTTTCAACCCTCCTACAAATGCTTTAGTTCTTATCACTATAAATTACATCTATCAGTGAGCACGTCGTATTACACTTCTTTTGCTTATCTTGATTGATACAATTTATCCAGTTGATTTTCTTGTTGGCCACTTGTTTAAATCACATTGGTTTGAATTTAATTCTGAGAAGCTTAGAGTCAAACGGATTTCATCAAGGTAAAACGGGAAGTTACTTAGAAATAAGAACTAAAACAAGATCCTAGACATAGGCTATCTTACCCGTTAAACGTAAGTTGCATTGAATTAATTTAGGATTCTAGAGTTGCATAGACATATGTAAACACTGACCTAAACTTCTAAACAAACCAAAAGCAGTATGGAATAGGAGTTGAACCAGTTTGCATAAATTGAGCGTAATTACGGGCACATTTGGTTGGTGTAATTCATCATTTTAGAACTAAACAGAAGTAGGGGTTGACCTTTTAAATTCTATTATTTTTGTGTGTTTTTCGTGTTAACCCAATCTCACCAATTTTTATCACAAACCTGATTGCTCATTCCAACAGTTTTCAAATTCAATTTTAAAAGAAAAACTAGTCCCTGTAGAGACGAACTTGGAATATTTCCAGATTATTATTTGTGACAGTGTGCACTTGCACTTATCCTCTAGTTATCAAGTTGAGGCGCAACAGTAACGATTCAAGAGGAAAAAAAACGAAAAGAAGCAAACCTTGAGAGAGAGCAAAAAATGAGAGTAGTACACCTTCCTTTGTGATATGTTTCTCCCTCCTTTTAAACCTAGCCACCTAGTTCCTATTTATAGTGTTTCAAAACCCTAATTTACAAATGGAAAAAAATATTTTCATTCATTACACAATCAATCAAATCTTATAATTTTTTACAAATTTTAATCTTTACCAAATTATGCTAAATCAAATTTAAAACTTTTCCATATGAGTAAGATTTTGTTTTATTTTTATTGAAAAGATTTTATTTTGAGAAAATATGGAAATTCACATTTAATTACAAAAATCTTTATCATTTTGTTACTTTTTTTATTTTTAATATTTTATTAAAAATAATTTGATTTTGAAAAAAAAAAAAGATAATAAAGAAATCGATATTTAAACCAAAAACTTTTTACTTTTTATTTTTTTATTTTTTCATAAGACAGACAACAAAAAGAAAATATTTCCCACAAAATATAAACAAAAATTCTATTGAAAAATTACTATTAATTAAGTAAAAAAAAATGATGAAATGAAATATTGGACAAATTTAGGGGTCTACACACATCTAAAGAAATCATGCTATCTCAAGGGAAATATGCCCACAACCTCCTAAACAAAACTAAAATGCAACGAGCATCTAGCATGAGCACACATATGGCCACATCTACTCAAGACTCACCAAATGATGATCAACCTATGATGCCAAACTATACAGAAACATTGTAGGTTCCTTACAGTATCTGACACTCACTCAACCTAACATTGTGTACGTAGTGAACTGAGTATATCAACAACTCCAAAATTCAACAACTAAGGACTTTAATGTTGTGAAAAAGAATCCTACGCTGCATTCAAGGAACAATGGATCATGATATCACCTTCTATAAACATAACTCCACTAACTTATATGGTTTTTGTGATGCAGACAGGGGTGGGTGTCCTTTCACTAGACGCAGCACCACTGGATTTTGCATATTCATTGGAGTGAATTGCATTTCACAATATTCCAGGAAGCAACCTACTATTGCTCCATCAAGCTTAAAGGCTGAATATCGAGCCATGGCCAGCACAACAGCTGAACTTACATGGATTATCTACATCCTTCGTGACATTAGCATTCCATTATTAAACACACCACAATTGTATTATGACAATATGAGTGCATTTTATATACCTGTTAATCATGTATTCCATGCTAGGACAAAACACATAGAGTTGGACTATCATTTTGTAGGCGAGAAGGTAGTACTTGGGCTACTCATTACGAAATACGTAACCTCTAAACAACAGCTCGCCGACATCCTAACCAAACCATTGACAAAAGCTGTTTTCAATCACTACCTTAAGTCTGAGAAAGGATGATAAAAACAACAAAGTATCAGTAGCCAAATGACACTAAAATATTAGCTGGACACAAGTAGATTCCTTTTCATTAGATAAATTGGCTGGAAGTACAAGCTGGAAATCAATCCCTCAAATCAGCAAGAATCTCTAATTATTGCACTATCACAACCAATCAATCTTGCCATATGTACCTACTATTTTCCTTTTCCATTTTTTGACTATTGGGCATAAATTCTTTCCTTGTAAATTCTCTAGCCGTTACAAGCATAATTCCTTAGATGGAAAAATGCCTTCAAATATCTTTCTGCTCACGGGTTTTGGCAAAGACAATCAAGAAATTTTGCTTAACTCATAAGCTTTTGATCCTTTGTTGCTCACTCTAAAGTTTGGCTAAAACTCTATATAGATGACACTGATACCATATCATGGTTTCCATTTCAAACCAATTGACGATGAGAAGAGTAGTTCATGTCTATTATAAACCTTTTGTTAATTATTCCTACTCTTTTTTCCTCAAAATTTATAGGTTTCATCTCAAAATCAACTAGCAATTATAAGAGTAGTTCATCGATCTTATAAACTTTGCATTATGTCTCTTGAGTTTTTTGATGTGGAATCTTTAACACTTGTAGTCCATGAATTTTCACTAATAAGTCTTTCTTTTTCATTTAATTTTCGAAAGAGGCATTACTTTAGAAGCATTAAAAAAGGTTCAACCGATCGACTTCTACTAAAACATACTTCCCAATTTCTTGAAGGAGAAATCAAAGGAAGAATATAATAAACTACGCACCAAAGTTAAGCTTACGGTTTGTTTGACGGGAAAATTATCTTCTTTTCAGATTCACTCAATCAAATAATTAAATTATGTGAATATCCTTGTTGGATGTTGTTTAATGGATTTGAATCTGAAAACAATTTTTGAATTTTGCAATTCAAATAGGAGAAATTCTTAAAACAGTATTTTTATGTTTTCGGTTAATTTTGAAATTTAATACTCATAATTACACTGAAGTTGATAAAACTTTAGTAAATATACTATTTCGTGATATAAACTCATTTTATTTTTGGTAAAAATTAAATTATTTTGTACTATAATAAATTATAAATTATATAATATTATCAGCATTATCCAATAACAATTATACAAAAATTATAACCTAAAATATGTTTATAAATTTATTAATAATATTTGAGAGTCAATTAAATATTGAGTCAGATAATTTAACATTATGTGCTGGTCCTGTAAGTAAATTTAAAAGAATTTAGACGGAATGAATTCAAACTATTATCTAGAATTTAATATACTATGAGTTTCGTTGTCAACTAACTGTAGTAAAGTTAGACGGTTGTCCTGTGAAATTAGTCACACATAAGTTGGCCCGAATACTTACGGATATTAAAAACAAAAGTCGATAATTACCATTAGTTTTATTATTTAGGAATATATTACTAAACACAATTTGAACAACTTGATCCCACTTTCTAAATCTGTTACCAGGAACGTATTAGAAAATATTGGAAATATATGAAATACAACTAAGTTTTTTTATTCAATCTTTTGTTTCCAAATTTATTGAGCTATTTTTTAGTTTCATAGGGCATTTAAATACAATCATCATTGACAAAGAACATCACTAGCTCTTTCTCTCTCTCACCATGAGAAGAGGGAGAGTACTGGAGAGGGAGAGAGCGTGAGGAGAGAGGGAGAGAGCGTGAGGAGAGAGAAAGATAGCTGAGAGATTCAGAACCCTCGGATAACATTTTTAAATTTTCAATTTTGACTCTAATAATTTTCCGTGGTTAATATCATGGTTTAAATATCGACTTGACTATATATATTTTTTACATCACTGAGGTGGGAGGATCGAAGTTACAATCTCTTGGTTGAAGATATATGCTAATTACCGCTAAGTTATGCTCATGAACGGTTTCGTTTGAATAATCTAGGATAATTTGATAAAAAAGATAGTTTGTTGGGTCAATTCCAATTTAAAGAGAAAAAAGTTAAAAGAAAATAAAAAACAAAAGCAAAAGTTTAAAGAGATGTCTATATATCTCTCAAGAATTAGCTTTTCAATGGTGTGGGTTCCTACTTAATTAACTTTTTCAAAGCATGCTATCAGCTCGAGAGGGCAATCGTCTAAAGAAGTTACTAGGAACCGATGGCATCTTACTCCTAAACCTAGGATGCCGAAGCCAATAAATCCCTGCAACCAAAGCCACAATCTTAAACGGAGTAATATACAATGCAATAGCCACAACAAGGCAAAACACCACATAAAGACTCGTAGCTCTCGGATCTCTCCAGCTGAGCAACGTCCGAAACCTGTTAAGAATATAAATGATTAAATATATCGAGCCAGTACAACATATGTTGGTAGCAGGAAATTGTTGTAATATTCTTTTAAGTTTATAGGTTTAATGGTAATTTAACGAACCTTTCTCCTTGTGTAGCTATGTCACCAACCACTGTTTGGATTCGCCCCGCCACGCTCCTCAACCTATCATACCTCATTCGCGCCACATCCTGCGCCTTCGATGTTGGAAAAGTGTCGAACTCCTCATCCAGTTCATCTGCGTGAACTGCCTCCGCCCACGACAACTTTATATCCATGTGCGGCGGGTGCCTCGGCCGAAACCTGAAGTTCCATATCCCAATCAGAAACATGTAGAGGAAAGTTGTGGGGAGGATGAGTTCCGGGAAGCAGATGAGGATGAAGTAGAGGATGTGGACGAGGATCGAAGTGATAGGGTTTTTCCACTGGCAAACCTCCCCGAGCCATCGGTTCATCGAGATAACGCCAGAGAAGAGGGAGACGATTCTGAAGAAGTTGGCCTTGCTTCTCCTCATGCTCCACATATGGGAATCCACGTCTAACATGTATTCTACGACTTCTTTTCGTAACGATGGCTCGGCTCGGCCGAGCCTTGCGGCTACGATGTTCATGGCTTGGAATCTTAAGCTGTCTAGTTGGTTGACGGTGAAAGGGTGAAGATAATGCATTTTGGGCAAGAGGGGATGGCCATAGAGGTATATTATGTGGGCTAGGGAAAGGCAAGTGAATCTCACGGCTAGTTGGAGCTCCCCCATCTTCTTTAAACCAGATGGTTGTAACACCAAAAGTGGGTAAGAGTGGGTGTAGATTCGATCCATTTCTAGAGTAGAAAGCCTGATTCGTACCTGTTAACAATACGAGTGAATGATTAAGCAAATCTTATTTCAGTCTCTAAACTTTCAACTTTATTCTATCTTGGTTGGTTCTTAACTTTTAAAATCTCTACTTTACTGTATAAACATAAAAAAAGAAGAATCATTTTGGTCTCTAAGTTTTTAAAATATTTATTTTACACTTAATATTTATCCAATTAATACTCGCTTTAATTTGAATAACCCACCACTCAACTCAAAAAGCTTAAGTACAGAGGACCTCTCACGCTGATACCGTATTAAAGATGAATAAAACACTACTACACTACTCAGTTCAAAAAAGTAAATTGATGGATTGGATAAATTTAATTAATTTATTGGGTATCTAATGCAACATATACTAAAAGCAAAACCATTATAAGGCAAGTTTGTTATTTTTCAAAAGGCGTATGAGTTAAAATCAAACATTTCAAAATCAAATGACTAAAATGGTTACTTTTTTTAAGTTCAAAGACTAAAATAGACGTTTTTAAAATTTTAGTACCAAAATAGTTATTCTCTACCAATATTTGATGAAAGACTAAAATAGAATAAAGTTCAATGTTCAAAGATGAAACACATATCATAACCTATTCTAAGCTTTTAAGTCTTGTACTATCGAATTGAAATTATCGTTACCTTCCCGATTCTCGAGTCGTTCTTGTCATTCCCACCCAAGTGGCAGTTGTCAAAGACCCCAATAGTAATAACCGTACAAGGATCATAAACCTCCCAAGTATACTGCTCATTCCACCTAGGGCTAAAGCTTTGAGTCACAGTCCTTGTCCTCACCCACTTGTGGCCATACTTAGCCACACAATAAGCATCCGTACTCCCCTTCCCCTCATTACTCTTCTTCATTGGCTGCAGCCCTTGAGCACTCAATATCCCCACTTCCAAAATCCCAATGGGCTGCTTCCACAGCTGCCTCGCCGTTGGCCTCACATCACTTATATACATTGTGGACTCATCCATCACATGGTAAGCCCCTTCCAAACACACCCTCAAGTGGATTCTACTCGAAAACTTCAGCTCGTGCCGCTTGTCGCCTTCCAAGGCCCCGAAGCCAAACTTCTCGAGATTGAACCATCGCGAGTGCACGGTTCGGTGATCCAAGCGCTTCTCGAAGCCGTGGAGGGGCGTGATAAGCCTCCCCATGACCTCGTCCTTGGCGGATGAGAGCTTGTTTTCCACTGTCAGCACGAGCTGCTCCTCGAAGGGCTCGGCCACCACGAAGATTAGATCCTCGTTCCATTGTGGGTTTGTGGTCTTTGTCGGAGACAGCTTTGTTTTGAGGATTTGGTTTCCTATGTGGATTTTTGCGAAGGCTTGTGGGGGTTGGGACCTGTCTTGTGGCTCCACGTCTTGTGCTTCTATCACGTTTACTCTTAGGTACCATAGCTTGGGCGACACGTACACTTTTGACCTTATGTTGTATACGCCCTCGCCGTGGACCGAGGCCGCGTCCGAGTGCCACGCGTCCGGGAAGGCCTCGTCAGCCTGCGTCCCCATCCAGACCGCTAGCATGATCTCCCCTTTCACCTGAGAGATTAAATTTACTGTAATTTATTAGATTAGCTTAAAAACTTTGAGAATTTAGTGGTGTTGTATGAATTGAGGAGGTCAAGTTATATGGCACATAGTAGGTAATATTATTTCCTTTTCAATTGATATCAATAAATCACTTATCTGTCTCGTACTAGATAAAGTTAAAAATAATAAAAAATACTGGGAAGGATAAAGTACTTCAACTGTATTTTAAGTTTAAACTTTTGGTTTCATTAATTTAGTGTTGAAATTAATATCTCCTTAAAATAAAATTTGAAAATTGCTGGTGAACAAATCAACAAATCATACGAAATTTAAATAACAAAATACTTAAATTCATGTTAAAGAAATGTCCAAAACAAAATCAAGAAAACAAAAGAGACTGAAGGTATAGCAACAAAATTCCCAAATCCAACTAATTAGAAATATCCAACACTGTTATGAATGTGGATAGCGAATCACAACTTATTTTAAATTTAAGATATCAATTTTATAAAACATAAAGTTTAAAGTTAAAATCGACTAGCTCATCCACGAGTTAAAATTTTCATCATTTACAGCGACTAAATTGATGAGTTTAGTGGTGGTTTAACATTACCTTAGTATCGCCTTTTCTGTCCTCCAACTTGTACCACTGGGGCGCCAAGGGACTATCCGGTGGGACTCTGGTGGGCACTTCATTCAAATCAAACACTACTTTCCCTACATATTGATCTCTCGGCACCATCTCTTTATCTCTCACAAAAACTTCGAGAACTGTTGACTGAATCTTGTCTTTGGAGAAAGCAAAAACTTGGTTGTTCCATTCCGGGTTAGTTCTCTTCTCGTAATGTTGTGTTCTTCCTTTGTAATTCCCAAGCTTCACTTCCACATATGGGTCGCAGCTCCCTGTCATAGGGTCCGGTGGCAGGTCCTTCGCCTTCACCACGCGCACGTAAAGATAGAACATCTGCTCCACAAGGTCGTATGTGCTCGTCGCTCGCTCGCTCGTTATCCATCCCCCGCCGCCACGTAGTCCCCCGTGCGGCCATCGCTCACCAAGCTGTGGTTTCGTGTCCTTCAACTTGTAGTCCTCCTTCTCGTTGCCTGGCGCCGGTGCACTCATTGGTACAAGCTGGTTTAAAGCCAACCGTGATACCAACTGTCACAATCGCACTCTGTCACAACAATTTGGAAACCAGGTTTTAAAGAGAATTTTTTCACGAAACGTAGTTGGAGAAAACAATCAGAAAAGCATTGAATTTCATGGCTTTTTCTTGATCTTTCTTTTCCAAGAAAACAATTATGAAAGAATTCTCTCAAAGTTTTGAAATGGGTTGATCTAATTTGTTGGGTTAAGATTGAGAATTATGAGGTGTGTTTGAGGGAGTTCCAAGTATAGTGCAAAAAGGGAGGCTTTTTTTTTGCTTTGTTTAAAAGCTATAAACTAAGAGTGGAGAATCATGTGCAATTAAGCTGTCAAAGTTTAAAGTTTTTTGAGGAAAAAAAAGTGAGTGTGTGAGGTATAGTTGTTCAAAAATTCCCTTCCTATAGTGAGAAGGAATCAATACCCCACTTTGAAGGACAAAGATAAGCTTTTTTAAAATTTTCAAAGGAGGAATATATGTGGAAGGAATCTCACCAATATGCTTTATTTGATTATTTTGGTTCATTGGGACTTGAGGAGCTTTTACATTTCATTTGTAACCATTTTAACTAGTAAAATTTGTATAATATTAAATTGTACAAATTAAACTAAACTAATATCTACTTTCTCTCTTAATCCTTTGGATTTGATTTCAATGTCTTCTTATTTTGAGTGGGGAGTGAAAATTTAAGTTTGTAGAAAGAAAAGAAAATGTTACATAAAGTTGATATTATTTTATTATACTACTAGAAAACTGGTATTCCATTACAGTTATGAACAATAAAAAAGATTGGAAACAAAAACAAACTGTCACAAATTGCGGGGTACGTTTTCATGTGGGAAAAAATGCTAATTTTCGGGTTTTTATAATTTTATGACAGTTAAAAACTGTCCCAAAAACTGATTTTTTTTGTTTGAATTCAATCACAGTCAATAACTGTTCGTTGAGACGTGATTTTGTCAGAAAAAAACGATGATTTACGAATTTTTACATATTTTATATGACATTTCATAAATATCACGAAAAATTAATAAAAAAAATAGTATTCTATGACAATTAATTTGACCATTTTAAGAATTTATGACAATTAAAAAAATGTCACAAATCGTTCTAAACATGTTTTTTTTCGTGTATTATTTATTTATGGTTAATTTTTTTAGTGGAAAGAGCAGACTCTAATCAACATATTTAGATACGTGAATATACCATTGAAATGTTATTTGACGTTTGAACTCCCATGCACCTACCAAAAAAATCTGAACTAAACATTCTTTTTTTGAATGACATATATCCAAGTGTATAGTCTTGTTAATTAATAGAATATTAATTTAATCACACATTAGTTTTATATTAACAAAATGCATTTTTTTAAGGATCTAATTGAGAAGTTTTAATACAACAAAGGGAAATTTTATAAATAAATTTATAATTTCAAAAGATTATAGATTGGATAAAAACCTTAATCTCATCGGTAAATTTAGCCTATGACATATTTGCAAGTGAAGTTAGACTTCTGTCCCTTGCTTTTAGAAAATGTACACTGTTTACATAATTAGTTAAAATATATTTAGCCCTTGTATTAAAAATTTAATCTTTTTTTATCCATATGTTTTCTAAAGTTTATATTTTTAATATCTTAAAATGCAATAAAATCCGTATATTTCAAAGGAAGTAATCTGTTGGATGTGAATTCTCAACCTACACGTGGCATGCTATGGTTGGCTATTCACGCGTCGCCCCATGCGAGTGTATTTACCTCGGTCATGAGTTCTCATGTCGAGCCGACCAAATATATTACTTGGACCTCGAGAACCTTGTCACCTTACCTATAAATAGGACCGTTCCACTCCATTTCAAGGTACGCGATCAACCCAATTCTCTCTCTCGAGTTGACTTGGACGCTTACTGACTTTAGTATCGGAATTTCTATTCTGTTTTGCAGGTCCTCTGCACGGCATCTGGAGTTCACTGCTTAGCTCGTCTTAATCGATTCGAGACTTGCAGATTTGGTCATTCATGACCAAACATAATCAAAATCCAATCAATAACCTTTTTTTTCTTAGTCTGAGTCTATCCAGTCAAAATTATGAACATAATAATGGAGATATCATTTAGGACGCTAGTAATTCTACGCCATTATAGGTATAAGAAAGATTTTAAAACTAGATTTAAAACATTGTATATCAAACAATTCTTAGAAAGAAAAATTTTGAACTTACATGGAATGGTTAATTAAGGAACAAAATCACACCAAATAATTTTTGATAAGAATGAGATATATATTTTATTTACGACTTCGATATTATTTTTCAACCAAAATAATTCCTTCTAATTTTCTTACTCAATTTTATGTTTTCTAACGAACATAACTTGTAACACGTTGGTATCGTGAAAATATAACAATACATCACGAAATTCATGTAATAGGATCACAAAAGTTTTTGGGGACGAATTTTGACCTTTTAGCGATAAAATATGTCGTCGCTGAAACCCTGAATTTCGATAATGAATCATGCAAAATGGTGGTCTGAATTGAATAACCATTTCATTTATTTAATTTTATCTTGTTTGAAATTGCATTGCCAAGCCATTTCATTGTTGAGATAAAGACAAGTGCAACTATAAAGATAAAAAGAAAAATTTTGGAAGACCTAAATTGTAAAGAAGGGTTGAGAGTTGGTTGAAAGAAAAGCAAAAGGAAACATGTGGACATAAAGAAGCTTTTGCCCATTATTCCTCTTCCTTTATATATTCTCTCCTCAATTTTGGATTCTTCTTGTTCTTCCTTCCCCTTCCACAAGCAACTTTTGGTTCCTATTATTTTAATTGTCACTTCCCAAGCTGTGAAAAGAAATTATTCAATCAATTATTTATTTGTCTTCAAAAATTTCACATAAAATGTTTGAAGTCACTTTAAACTTTTAAATTTGTATTCAGTAGATTCTTAGAATTTAAAGTATCCCGTAAATTTGTATTCAGTAGATTCTTAGAATTTAAAGTATCCCGTAGATCATGGCTATTATACACAAATTTTAAAAATTCAAAAACTCATTAATTAGACACAAAATTAAGTTTAAGGACAACTTTGTTAGACATTTTGTGTTTTAAAGTTCAGGAATCTATAGATTCAATATTATTGAAAATTTAGAACCTATATTAGATACTTTTTAAAGTTTAGTAACTTGTTAGACATAATCCTAAGAATTCAGGACCAAATTTATAATTTAACTTGATAAATCATTTCTACACCGGTGGAATTAAACTAACACATGACTCTAACGTAAGTAGTCCGAAATTAGTAGCTTGCTTTTAAAGGTGTAGTTAGAATAATTTTCCATCATTTTTTAAGTAATATTATGAAGAAATGAACTTAAACAAAATAGTGAAGCCTTTTTTTATATGGTTATTTATTATAAAATAATGTCTGAATCATTATGGTTTTAAACCATTTTTAATTTACAAATTCCAAGAGCAAAACAAAAGTTTAATTATTTATAGTTATCTTATTTTTTAATCATACTTTGGAGGTAACTTTCCCATTTGAATGCAATTCAAAGAAAGATGATTTTGAGAAAACTTTAGGAGAAAGTTGTACATTAGACAAAATGTGACATAAAAATCAAAATATATATGGACATCCCAATGAAAGAATAAAGGTAAAGTTTGTTTAAATATTCCCTAATTTTGTGTATACATAATTTAACTTTGTCCACTGTTTTTTTCTTTCTTTCTTTCGGCAAATTCCTTCATAAAACTCCACTTTTTAAGGGCAATGGTGTTCCTAACATTTAAAAAGGATTAATTGTAGGGTTTTTTTTTTTTTTTTTTTTTGAAAATAGTGGATTTAGCTTGAATGAGTGCAAATTTGCCCCATCATAAAATTGGCACAAATGTTAGAACTTCTATATTAGTGATTTTTTTATGTGATTTACTTCCATAAAAAATTATAGTAGTGATATACGTTATATTGGTATAATAGAGATAGACTTTACCAATAGTACATTAAATGGTGTGTTAGTGATGTATTTTATATTAGTCATTGTTATCGGGTAAACCCAAGGCAACACGCATCCAAGTTCCAATCAAGCCACATGGATCACAATGAGGAGCGAGCACACCAGGTCCAAAATCAAAGCACATTAGTTTAGGGCCTAGTGTACTTGGACAATAGGTCGAGAGACAGCCACAATCGAGGCATTAACACCTTGTGCCCAAATGGCGATACGCTCTGAAGGATCATTCAGTTATGCCCCCCTCCTGTAGTGCATAGAGTGAAGGAAAATGTCGGTTGTCTCTCCACAACCCACAGGCGCAACATATTAGTCTTTGTGTTTGCGTCTCCTTCTTCGAGCATCCTTCTCTCCACATATACAAGGGAGGATAAACCTTAAAAAAGGTAAGTCAAAATTCTCTACACAACTCTTTGGGAGAATTCGACACACATGCACTTAGGCATTGAAGTGCATTCGGCAGAGAGCATTATACCCATGCTAGATTGTTTTGTGCAGGTGAACTCTGAGCTGGTAGACGAAGATGTACGTGGCATCTCCCAGAAATCGACATCAACATTGGTACATCAGTGTGATAGACTTTATCGATGATAAAAAAAATAATAGTATATTAGTAATATACAACATAAATTATAATATTTGCAAATTATTTCTTTGTGACAAATTTGTAAATATGGCCATCTAATTTTACAACCCATTATAATTTTCCTTAATTCTACCTTAATATCCTAGTTTATTTGAATAAAATAATTCAAAATTTGAAATATTAAACAAATATTAAAAGATTGAGAATAAAATTAAAACATTTGAAAATTGAGATGGCAAAATTGAGACCAATTATTATTAGTTAGGGGCATTTGATCTAGTTTATTTGATCTTAATTTTACCTCTCACCTAAGTACTTGGTTTCAATATATTTTCTCTTTTAACATCGAATTAAAAGATTGAGAATAAATTAAAATGACAAAATTAGAACTATCAATTACATTTTATACAATTTAGCCCAAAAAACTAAGGTATCATGATTGGGCTTGCAAGATATGTGAGAAGTGTTTGGGCCAACGATAGGGTGGAGTTTGGATGGAGTTCAATGGAGAAATTTATGGGAGGCAATGCAGGAATGACCAAAATAATAACATCATTTAAAAAATTACCAAATATATCAAATATTACATGGTTAAATGACATTTTTTTTAAATCTTGAATAATTTTGTAGAAAAATATACCTTTGTAAATAACTTAAATGCAATTTAAAATGTCATACTTTACAACTCATTTTCCACAAACTTACCGCTGCCACTCCCCGTCTATTCCATCGTTGCAACTCGCTGACCGCTGCCCAACCATTCCACCGTTGCAACCCGTCGGCCGCCATCCATCCATTTTGTCCGCTCCTGCTACCCAACCATTCTTAGTCATAGCTCTCTGCCACCGTTGCAACTCGCCAGAAATTAGTCTACATGTCGCTCGTCGTCCGCGGCACCTAATCCAGATCCATGCTCGCCACCCATTTCACCCGCTCCTGTCACCGTTCTTGTCCATCGTATTATTTTATTTTTCACTTTATTTTATATATTTTTTTTATTTATTAAAAAATATTTATTTTAGTTTTTATTTGTTTTTTTAATTATTCCTTTTAAAAGAAAAAGAAAATAACTACCAAACATTAAATTTAAAAGTAATTAGTTTTTTTTTACTTAAATTTAGATAAGAAATAAAAAAAGTTATTTTAACTAAAAAGATTTTGTTTTTTCTTTATTTGTTTTAACCCTTTCAATTATTTGGTCAAACCCTCTATTCTTCTTCCTTATTTTCCTCCTTCTTTTTGTTTAATTTTACGGAGGAAAGTTGTAGAGTAGAGGCACGCATGGATATAGAGAGCACACGGAAGAATGATTTGGGCGAAGAAATTTTTTATTTCTTATTTTTTTTCTTCCCCTTAGTCTCTAAAGGCGGTGCAATAGAACCGACACACAGCAAGACTTCGGTGCACACCTCATGACCTCCATTGTTGCCTTGAACCATCCTAAAGCCTGGTGGTAAAAATCTCTACACAGTATACCTCATACACTTCTTTTAATAATAATAAAAAAAAATTCTTTTGAATAAAGAAACCAAAATTTTCCTTTTAAAGAACATAAACTTTTTAAAATAAGTTTTGAAAAATAATTTTTCTTAGAGTAAAATAAAATAATTTTTAAATAAAGTAAACAAAAAGTTAATTTTATTTAAATAAAAGATTTTGCATTAAAGTTTGTTAAATTAGAAAAAAATAATAAAGTTTTTATAAACTAAATCTTGTTTCAAAAATAAATTGGATTCTTTAAAATTTCCATTAGAAGTTTAGAAGGTTTTTTTTAGGAAAGCTTTTAATAAGATTTATTATTTTTTGTTTCATGTCTTCTAATGAATTTTGTTTTCTTATTTTTTATTTATTTTTAAAAAGAGGGATTTAAAAAAATAGAGAGATTTAAAGAAAATTGTTTTTTAGAGACTTGTTTTAAAATAAAATCTATTGTTAACATTTCGAATTTACACTAAGTTGTTTAAGTTGTTATAAGAGGGGAATGAAATCTTTTTTTAAACGACCTGATTTTTGGAAAAGATCTTAACAATTTGTTTTAAATAAAATTGATTTTTTTTAATCTATATTAAAAAAAAATTGTTGTTTTAATTTAACAAAATTCGTAGGCTTTTTTTAGTTTTAAAAAATAAATTAAAACGTTTGATTTTGTAAAAGAGTTCTTAATTTACATCTAAAGTGTTGGTGTAACGGAGAGATATTTGGTTTTTAATGTATATGACCTAAGTTCGAATCTTTTAAAACCTCATTTTATAATTGTTTTTACTAAATAATTATTTTAAATAAAAGATTTCGTTTATAGTTTTATTTTTAAAACAAATTTCAAAATTTTAAAATTTATATTGTAAAAAGGATTATAATTTATATGTTGAAGTGGTGGCACATTGGTGAGATGCCAGAGAATCAAATCTCATATCGCGAGTTCAAATATCAATGTTCCTTAGAATTAAAACTATTATTTATTTTTTTGTTAAGTAATTATTTAAAAAACTCCAATGACGAGAATTGGAACCTTTTTTTTTACCAAATAAAATAATAGGATAATTTTTTACAAAATGTGGTATCATTTTCAAGCTGGTGTCGTAGGGTGCTAACACCTTCCCTACGCTCAGTCGACTCTCAAACCTAAAATCTGTTTTTCGTAAACCAAGTTTTTAAATAGCTGACCAATCACACCTCGTAAATGATTGGTGGCGACTCCAAACCATTATCTCGGAAGAGATCCTTCAGGAAATGACGTCGGCCGCTCCGCGTCGCAATGACGTTAAATCAAGTCTTCCCGTGTAAAGGTTTTACTTGTCTGGAGGTTTATGAGATTTATTTAAATGGGACTTCATTTTTAAAAAATTAAAAATGTTTTAACTATTACCTAACCTCTTTCCTCTTTTATTGCTAGGGATGTTAGTGAAATGTCAATTTTTTATTGTTAGGGATGTTAGCGAAATGTCAATTTGTAAATTGTAAAAACCACCCCTCAACTGTAATAATTGTTGTAATTACACTCTTAAAATTTTAATGGTGAAAATTAAACCTTCCAACTTTTATAAATGAAAAAATTAAACCCCTAAACTTTCAATAGTATGGTTTAACAACTATAAAATTAGACCCTTGAAATTTTCCATGGTAAAAATTAAGCCCTAAAATTTTTAAAAATTCGATCTATACGTTTTTCTCTGCCTTTCACAAAATTTCCCAAGAAAATCTCCAATTCTGGTTCGATTCTTCAGATTCATGTAGCACACGTCTCTCTCTACTTTCGTGATATGGATCTTCTTTCTCTCTCTATCCTTTCAATCTTCTTCAACGTTCTCTCCACTCTCGGGTCTCTTCAACTAATTAATGTACCAAGCAAAAACAAGTTTTATTTCATACCACTCTTCATTTTTTGCATTTCCCATTTCTATTTTCACCCATATATTTCATTTTCAGGGCTTGAAAGTCGAAGGTAACATTTTCAAAATATTTATATAAAAATAAAAGGCTCCTCTCCTTCCGATCTACCGTTCCTTACAATCCATTGAATTCCAATTTCTCATCTCCAAATCTTTGGATTGATCGCTAAAATCATCGTATGAGTCCTTAACCTTGTGCCATTTTGAGCAAACCCCATATTGAATCTCCCCTCATTTTTCACATAAAATGTTGCTCTGTTTCTGGCGGAGACATGGTCGGTTTCCATGGCTTCTCCAGTAGACAAAGTTAATTGGAATCTCCGAGCTTCGATGAAGATCTGCGGCAAATCGTGGATCAGAGAAAGAGGAAGATAATGATATTGAATCGAGAACTAAGAATCGGGCTAAAATTAAAAAAACACACAATTTATCCTCCCCTTCTAATTTCCCACCAACACCATTGTCTCAAATTCTTGTCGAAGAGAAAGGGCTAGAATTGTCAAATACATCTCATTTTAAAAAATGTTAGAGTTTATTTTTTTCCTTTGAAATTGTAGATGGTGTAATTTTATAGCGGGTAAAAGTTTAAGAGTTTAATTTTTATTATTGAAAGTTTAGGGATTTAATTTTTTTCATTTATAAAAGTTGGAGGATTTAGTTTTCACCATTGAAAGTTTAGGGGTGTAATTGCAACAACTACTATAGTTGAGGGGTGGTTTTTGCAATTTACCCAATTTTTTATTATTCAACTTTTATATAAGATGTCAAAGTAGCAGTAATTGGCATATATCTTCAACCTACCCCCACTTCTCGTTTTTAATTTATTAGTGGAGGAAGAAGCTTAAGTAAACACTTGTTTGAACTATTTTCTGTGGTGACTCCCAGTCTTTGATTTGCTTGTTTTTATGTATATTTAGCTACGTGCAACTATATTGTGATTGTAATTATGACGAGATTTTTGACATAATAAATAATAAATGAAGTTGTTGTCAAATCATTTGATAAAAGAATCCAAATTGATTAAATCATTCCATTTAAAACAAATTTAATGTAAAAGTTGAGAAATATTTGAATTCTCTTGAAGCCTTGGTGGGCTATTTTACTATGGATCATTTATTAAAATAGGTGTTCTTCCATGTTTGGGGAGGAGTTGTAAAAGTTGAACAATAAAATTACTATTCAACTCCCACACATTACATTACTATTGGATTCCCATATCAATATTCAACTCTACACTATTTTCCTCTCTATAAACAAATTATTACAGCTTCCAAGAATTATTTATTTAGAGTGTGTTTGGTATAATTTACTAACTAATTTTAGATAAATAAAAATACTTTTAAAAATATACGATCTTTGATAACAAATAAAAAAAACATTTTAGAAAATTGGGTTGATTAATTTAATTATTATTATTTTTTTAAGAAACATTCAGAGAGATGATTATCCAAAGAAAATTTATTTTATAAGTAATTGAATACTCTTTGTAGTTTAAACACCCGAGATAATTACTCAATGTGAAAGAAATGCTTAAATTAAAACATATACTAAACTCTCCCTTATTATTTTAGTCTAAATGATTAATTATAATTATTTATGTTTGGTTTCACATTTTCTAAAAATTATTTTGATTTAACTAAAATGTTTTTAATAAGTAATTTTTGTTTTCGAAAGTACTCTTATATTTTCTTTTAATTACATTACTTTTAAAATTGACCTTACGGCCGTTGCCGAACATAATTTTTAAATGGAAGTGATTTTGGTCAAACAAAAATGATTTTTGTTCATTTCAAAATCATGGCTTTCAATGAGTTTTGTGAACCATTTATTTTAAACACTTTTTTCTAGTAATTATCTCTTAAATGCTTAAACTAGTTAATAAATGTGTCAACAATTTTAAAGTCACTTTTTTAAAAATCATCTCTCAAGTGTTTCTTCAAAAGAGTTTTCAAAGCAATTAAAATCTTTAAAATATATATTTTTAACACTTTTAGTAATCTAAAACCATTCAAAAAATTGTACTAAACACATTCTAAACTAGTAATTCTTTAAAAAATGCTAGTAAGAAATGTATTTTTATTTAAAAAATATTTTCTTCGAAGATCCCCTGCAAAGCCCCTTGCCTAACTTCTATCTATTTTAGGTTTTGTACTCTCAAAATATATAACGAGTTCAAATCTGGTGGCGTAGTGGATTTGTGGCCGAATGGGGATACCCTCCCCGGTTTTTCCTCTAGCATGCATGGTCAAGGCTTGCCCCGCCCCCTCACCCACCTCCATTCGGAGATGAGTCCCGCAACGTCAATTACAGTGTTGAGTGGCCGTAGACAGACCCTAATTCTAAGGATCCAACTGGAGAAGTCACACCGCATAGATTTCAGGTTATAAAAAAAAAAGTGCAGTTTCTTCTCTTCTGCAAGTTGTATGCAGAAAATCCATCACACTACAACTGTAGCTATTGACTTTGCTACCTTTAATGAGAATGGCCCGAGTTTCCGAGTCCCCACCTTCATAAAAATCTCTACACCCCACTAATTAAAACCAACCATATCTTCATTCTTTGAGTTTACCAATCTATTAATATCCTCATGAATAAGCTCATTACAGTATTCAGCTTTCAATCCATAAATCTTTGTGTCTCACTGAAATCCATGGCTCTTCCCGTTACTAATCTCAAGCTCCCATGGCTGCCTCTCTTCTTCTTCTTCCTCCTTTTCAACTTTGTTCTTTCAGAGCTCTGCCACCCAGATGACAAGAAGGTCCTACTCAAAATCAAGAAAGCATTCAATGATCCCTACGTTCTCTCTTCATGGCACCTGGAAACTGACTGCTGCGAGTGGTACTGCATCGAGTGCGATCGGGCTTCCCACCGTGTTATCTCTCTTACGATCGTCTCCAGCGAACTCTCGGGCCAAATCCCACCGGAGATCGGCGACCTTCTGTTCCTGG
>NW_019104567.1:292325-303673 GCF_001995035.1 Momordica charantia
CACCCCACATGTTTCTTGAAATACCACTTCTGAATGAGTTCTTCGATCTGCCTCTTCAGCTCGTAACAGTCGGAGATATCGTGATCAACCGTGGTCCTTGTGAAAGCGGCAGAACTTCGACCTGTTGCGCTTTTCTAGGTCTCGACGCCTGGGATTGGGCCTGGTGAGTAGGTCGAGCTTCGAATCCTGTATGTTGGCGAGGATTTCAGCCACTGGGACATTCAGAGTTGTAAAGCGATCATACCTCTTAGGTCGTCCGTGCTTCTGGTCATGTTTTTGTCGAGACTTGCGGTCATAACGTCGCTGGTGCTATGATGACCTTCGAGAATTATTCCGACCTCTCCTTTCGCTTGTAGGGCTGGCTCTTAGTGGCTCCTCTCTTGACTGGATGAGCTCACTTGCGTGTATGAACTTCCTAGCTCACTCTATATTCGCCTTGATGGTGAGCTCGGGTTTCTTGGCTAGTGACCACTTGAGCTGCTCGTGTCGAACCCCTAAAGCAAACACCGAGCAGGCGAATTCCTCGTTTCAGGCAACCATGATTTGTGCAGCGAGGAACCTTCTCACGTAGTCCCTCAAGCTTTCTCCTACCTTCAGCCTTATCGTGAGCAGGCACTGGCTGGGTGTTGAATCTCCTGCTGAGCTGCGAACTGGGCAACAAATGTCTTGTGGAGCTTATTCCATGAGGAAATGGGGTGAGGCAAGAGCTGCCGGTACTATTTCCTTGCGGACTCCGGTAGGGTCACGGAGAATGCCCAGCACTTCATCGCGTCAGAGTAGGCATGGAAATCCATCAGTGACTCGTAGGTCTCCACGTGGTCCACCGAATCGGTGGATCCATTGTACTTATCGAAGCTCAGGAGCTTCCCTTTGGATGAGATCGACGCGGTTAATATGGCCTGGGTGAAGGGTGGCTCGTTGGGCTCGTCATCATCCGAGACCGATTTCCCCTAGACCTTCCAGAGGTCATTCTTGACCTCTTTCCAGAGTTGCTCGAACTACAGCAATAGGTCCACATTGTTGACTGACTCCAACCTCGTCAGGGGATTATCTCTCTTGGAGGAGTACTTCTAATCCAACACATTGCGAAGGTCTCGTTCATTCAACAAAGAGAGACGGTCGCACATGTCCTCCTGCCCCCGAGGGCGATCGTTTCCCCTAAGGACGAACTTTGACGGGTTGCGTCCCACCGACCTGGTCTACCCTAGTGGCCTTCGCCTTTCCTCTTCGAGGGTAGTACTGGACTTCGAGCTCAGGGAGCGGCACTGCCGCTGTCTGCAATGCCTCAGTCAGGGTTGTGACCTGAACCCTCATGGCATCCATTTCTTCTTGTAGGTCGAACATCACCTCGACCTGGAAGCAAGACTTCGACCTCTGGGAATAAACTTGAGTCTTCGACTTCTGACTTACCGGTGGTTTGGAGGAACCCAGTCGAGCTTTCGGATCTTTGGGTCGGTGATTGCTTGATTTTGGGAACCTTACGTCATGACTAGCGGTTGGGCGATCTACTTGATATGGCTGTGATAGTCGTCCCCACAGATGGCCTAAACTGTTGGTGCGAAAACCTGCCGAGGTACGGAGGATAAGCTCAGAGGTCGGCCGGCAACACTTAGAATAGCTCTCGGGGTACCTGCAAAGGGGTAAGCCACTCCGACGTCTAAGTTAGTGTTTGATCCGAGCTTAACGGTTCAGCATCAGATAGATTTCATACCTGGGCCCATAGGTGAGTGGTGTATTTATAGTGGTAGATGGGGTGGATATCCGTCCTATCAGCGTATTCCACTGCTCGGGCAGGGCTCTCCTGAACGACCTTCGATCCCTACTATTAACCGGTCCATTCCCTGTCGCAATAGGTGAGGCTTGGCCGTTCGCTCGTTTTCCTGGTGTTGAGGCCGACCTATTAGGTCGGCTCTTTCAATTCTGCCGGAGTCAGGTCGGTCGTGCGTAGTTAACCCCCAACAATTTCTAAAAATGTTCTCTCCCTTTCTATGCTAGCGTTGATGCGTAAGTTTAACTTAGTAGAATTATCAAATTCGCACTACTCTTTCTGAACAAAAGGAATTCAATGAGATTTGCAAACAAGATAGATTAGACACCGGTGTGGTATTAGCCACACACATTCTAATACTTAAATCAGAATGGGGTTTATATGAGGCATAACAAGAGTTACAGTTTTGTAGCGTACTTTGATTATCAGTGTTTTTTTCTCTATTTACTCACATGTGTGAAATTTGTAATTCTTACTGATTCGTGCAGTTTCTCACGTGCTTTATATATATATATATATATATATATATATAATTTACTGGAATAAATACACATACATACTCTTTCAAGAACCTAATTACACATAAATGAATTAAATCTTAATAATTTACATAGTTGTAAAAATGGAGGATGAAGACCATGTGAAAATTACCAAGCTACCTAATGTTTGTATATTTTTAACAAATAAATAAAAAAAATTACAAATAAGAAAAAATACAAAATTTAGGCCACCTCCCATATGATCTTTATTCCAAAGTCAATAAAATCTCTCTTAAAATTCACATACACCTCTCTCTTTCTCTCCATCACAACATCAAACCCTAATCTCCCTCTTTTTCTCTCACTAAAGCCAACACGCCGCTGTAGGTCATCGGAGGATGCCAGGCATGGGTCGCGGGGAGTTCGCAAGGGTTGTCGCCGCCAAGTTGTTGCTCGATGCTAGAGAAGACAGTTGATGTCATTAAGGAGAACTAGTGAAAGGAAAAGAAGAATGAGGTGTCTAGGATTTTTTTCGAAGGAGAAAATAGATGATGTCATTAAGGAGAAAAAAAATATATGCCAGTATTCATTATATAACATATATTTGGGTATATAATTATCATATTGTAGGTTGGATACAAAAGTATAATATGATATAACCTCAAGTTTAGCATATAACATTGAAAAATATATATTATATAACATTTTGGAGGAAGTATAGGTTTATCGCACTGTATATAAGCTTTTGGTAACTGTTTTAATTTGTCATTCCTCGTTTTTATGAAACGTTTCAAAAATTGAATAAAATCATTTTTTCTTTTTCTTTTTTTGCTTTTTTGATAACTGTGAGTGTCCGGGAAAACTTACGCTCATCGTGAAGAATCTCATGGAATAACTACTTTACCCTAGAACAAATTTGTTTGTCAATGAAATCTATAGGAATTAAATTAGGTGGGTGGCTATCATGGTTTGAACTAATTCCTTCTAGATTCTTTAGAATTATAGTTTTTACTTATCTGTCTCAATTTTAATTTTTTTTCCAAAACATGCATAAAAACATGCATAAAAGAATTATTTTATCATTCTTGACTTATAAAATATAATGAAATATAAACCTAACATAAAATTTTGAATATTTAATTTAAAAAATTAATTTTCATGTAAAAATTTAAAATTTTAGAGCACAAGAAAGAATCACGTTACCAAATATGTTTATATATATATTTCTTTTCTAAAAAAATAAAAAACAAAAAACAGTTACCAAACACAATTCTTTTTTCATTTATTCTAAAAGAGGAAACAAAAAACAAAAAATAAGAAATAGAAACGCTACCCAATTGACTCTATAGAACTTGGGTTTTTAATCCCATGACCTTCCCTTCAACACATGCTCTAATCAAAGGGTTGGAAATGGACTAAGAGAAGCCATTGGGACACAAACCAAAGGCTGTGCCCTAGGAAGTGTAAGGCCAGGCCCTTCTTCCATATCAACTTTCCCATCTCCTCCATTAGCCTTCCAATCAAAGCACTGAATCATACAACCCAAAGTAGTCTGAACCATCAGCAATGCAAGAGTAGTTCCAGGGCAACTCCTCCTCCCACTCCCAAATGGCAACAGCTGAAAATTCTGTCCTCTCAGATCGCAACTCACACTCCGTTCTTTGTCCACAAACCTCTCTGGCTTGAACTCGAGCGGGTTCTCCCAATGGTTTGGGTCCCTCCCGATGGCCCATACATTCACATACAGCTGGGTTTTTGGTGGAATCTCATACCCATTTATTGTGCAGCTTTCTGATGACTCCCTCACAATCAATGGGCTTGAGTGAAGCCTTAGTGTCTCTTTTAGTATTGCTTGGAGATAGGGAAGGTTGGCAATGTCTGATTCCTCCACAAGTCTGTTTTTTCCCACAACTGAGTGGAGTTCTTGTTTGGCTTTCTCCATTATGTTTGGATGGTTTATTAGCTCTGCCAATGCCCATTCTGTGGTGATTGCAGATGTGTCTGTTCCAGCTGCAAATATGTCCTGAAAAATTGATTGAAAAAACTAACATGTCAATCTTTAGAGGTAAGTACTTTTTCTTTTTCCAAGATACTAGTTTGATAATGATTTTAATTTTTTTTATAACTTTTGAAACATAAACTTGTTTACTCCCAATTTCTTTATTGGTGTGAACGGTCAATATGATAAGAATTCCAGAAGTATTAATGTTGAAGAATTTCACAAAAGATAAAAGTACTTATAAACGTTTATAATATATATGGACTACTATTCCTCTATAGTCAATTGGTATAATATCAGAGCCTAAAACGCTCAAACATCATTTGGTCAAAAAAAAAAAAAAGTTCCGACCAAGATCGATGAATCAAAAGAGGTGCAACGATCATGAGAGAGAATGTTAAGGTTGGTTTCAATGAATATTGATATTCATCACAATCTAAAAAGTTTTTTGAGAAAGGGAGGGGGAGATTTTGATTAGAGGAGAAAGAATAGAGACAAAGAAGGGTCAAAAACTATCCAATACGTTCTTGACCATCATTGAAAAATTGACGACTAAGAGAGATAAAATGGAAAACAGATAGTTCTAAGAAAATAATGACTTGTCAATTTCTCAATGATGATTAGGACCAATACTAACGAGCCAACTATTTTCCCTATTCAATGATCGCCACAATGTGACTCTTGCCTTTTAATCACTAAATGCATATTAAGAAAAAGCTTTTACTTTCCCCTTGCACATTCAAAGGCATAAAACTACCCGCTAGGTTTGACGACCCTCAAAAGTGAGGGAAATAGAGATGAAGTGTTTCTCTTTGAAAAGAAGGTTGAGATAATAAAGAGAGAGAAAGAGAGATCATATCACTATCATTTGTCAGCTTAACTACACGATGTACATCTATATGTTGGGTCAATTAATTGTCGTCTCTAAAACTATATACTAAATCCCATAAGCTAAATCAAAATTTTGACCAAATTCTAGAAATCAAATTGAAACTATATTGGTTAAAAGTCTACCTTAACCGATACGAACGTATTTTCGAAAGGTAAAAGTATAAAACAAAGGAATATTTTTACCATGACAAAGGCTTTAATGTTCTCTCTTGTCAACTTCACTTCTGAATTCTCATCTTCAAACTTAGAAAGCAAAATATGAAGCAAATCCTTCTCTTTCCCACCATCCTCTCCATTTCTCTCGCTCTCTCTCTCCTCTTGATGCTCCTTAATCATCCTCTCCATCATATCATCAAATCTCTCCCTCACTTCCCTCAGCCTCCTCCCAAGCCCTTGCAAGTCCAAATTCTTACAAAACCAAACATAATCTGAAACATTAAAAGTCCCTGTAAGCTCAGCCACATCCTTAACCAATTTCCTTACCTTCTCAGCCTCCTCTTCCCCCTCACCACTTCTCCTCCCAAACATCATTCTAGATATCACATTGTTGCTCAACCTCATCAACTCCATTCCCACGTCGACTTCCTCTCCCTCGGTCGCCCTTGTCTCGAGCGACCGCAGGAACCGCCTCGTCTCGTCCCGCCTCACAGGGTGGAGGCGGTCGAGCGTCGCCCCGCCGAGGAGCTCCGACATGCAGAGCTTCTTCATGAACTTCCAAAAGGGCCCGTAGGGGGCGAAGGAGAAGTCGGCCGAGCCGTAGGTGAGGTAGTCGACGGCGGCCAAACGGGGCCGGTTGGAGAAGGAGGACTCGTGGGTTTTGAGGACTTGTTTGGCGGTTTCGGGGGAGGAAACAACAAGGCAGGGGACAGAGCCGAGGCGGAGGTGGAGGAGAGGGCCATGGCGGGAGGAGAGCTTGTGGAAGGCTTTGTGGGGCAAGGGGCCGAGGAGGTGGAGATGGCCGATGATGGGAAGGGCAAATTTAGGGGTTGGAGGGAGAGGTTTTGGTTTGTTTTTGGCGAAGATGAAGCGTATTGTGATGGTGGAAACTAGCCATGTGAGGAAGAGGATTATGAAGGTTTGGAAATCCGCCATTGACGACTCAAATGGAAGCTCCATCAATTCAGAATGGTTTTATCATTGTTTTATATTGGAAGACGACTTTGATGGCTTGTGATAGTGTCATTTTTGTATTTGATCCGTCAGTTCAGCCGGCGAGTAGTATTGTTTATTGTGAATTTGGTGATTGTTTGGGAGTTTTTATGATTGGCAATGTTATGTTTTGTTTGTTGTTTTTAATGATTTTAAAAAGAATGAAACTTGCAGGCCTTGTATGGTTTGGAATTTTGGGTGTTACTCACTAAAACCTTAAAAAAAAACAATAAGTTAGTGTCAAATTTTTAATAGTGGTTCGGTGCCTGAAAATAAATTCTAACTATCAGCACTTAAATATTGTTCAAAAGAAAATATGCACTTACCCCGCATGTTATATATATTCTCTCTCTCCGAAACTATCAGGATCACTACGTCGAATCTTTCATACAACTTTCTAAGTTTTCTCCCTCTATTATACTAGCTCTTCTAGACGTCGAACAACTTCGTTGCAAAAGTATCTTCTGCTAATAAAATTTAAATTTTGTTGGCAAAAGTCATATGTCCCAATAAAATTTGTAACCCTAATAGAGAGGTAGTTTAATTAAGTGAGTTAGACACTTTTTTTTAATGTTTATAATTTGGATAAGTTAGTGGGATTTGAAGTGAGATCGTATGAGTTTTTTGAAAGGGTTAGTTGGGGTGAGTTTGTGGGACGTGAAGTGTGTTCAAATAAGTTAGTGGTATTTCGAGCGGGTCCCGGTGAGACACTTCTTGGCTTTAAAAGGTTAATTTGAGTGAGTTTCTAAGATATGGAGTGTGCTTAGACGAGTTTGAGCAATTTTAAGTAAGTACATTTGAGTGAGTTATGCATATATAAATTTGTTTCGCTTTTAAGGGTCATTTATGATCAGAGATATATATCAATTACAGTTGAGTTATGTTCACTTTCAGAAAATAGATTTAAACTTAAACCTCTCCCTCAAATTCAAGATGGTCACACTAGAAGGAGAAAATGAGCATTATGATCCTTCTAAATTCTCATTATTATGGGATATTAATTTACATTCCTTAAGGATCCCACATTAAAAATAAAATGGAATTAACAGGCGTTTATAATAGAAATATGTTGCATTTTGAGATGGAATCCATGAATGTTAATATTTATAATAGAAATTGTTATACCTGACCAATTTTTGTTATTTTAGATTTGTTGTAATTTGAAAGAGTTTTACGAAAAGACTTTTTTTTAGCCAACATGTTTTACGTGTTTTTTAGTTTCAATTTTGTTATCAAAGTCCATTTGTTAATGCACCATTCTAGGCAAGGTGACATGTCAACAAACAATTCGAGCTATGAAGGCAACACTTCAAAGTTTAAGTTAGAATTAAGTCTAAGCCGGTTTCAAGGTTATAGCTTGTGGGAAATGAAAGAGATTGTGTACATTTGAGAATGTTAGACTTTGTTTTTTAGAGGAAGGGATCCGTATTTGAAAGCTCCAGAGCTTTGGAGATTGGAGATCAATGATCTATCATTGTGGTTGTCAAACTTGTCATTCAACAGGTTTCTCGCCAAAATTTAGAAGATCCTCTAACAGCAGAATCGCCCTTCAATTGAACGTCACCAAATTTTCCGTCAGATCAAAAACTTCCCCATGTTGAAACCGAGCTAAGCTCTTCTTCCAAAGTCACAAACTCTTCCTTCTCACCTTTTAGAGTGCCTAAACTAAGGTTCAAACACACGTGTCGAAGTAGGAGAGAGCCAGATGTCGAGCTTAATTTTACTCTCTATAGCACAATCCAAACATGATTTCTCATTAAATAAAATAAGGTTTTAGCATTTTGTCCACCACTTATATAAATCTAAATTAAGTTCAACCAAGCCAATAGTTTTAGTAGTTATGGAGGTTCAAATTTAAAAATGGTACAATATTTTACATTTTGTTTGGATAAATTATCGTAGCATACTAGATTTATTATTTATTATTTATTATTTTTGTTAAGAATTAAGAACCGAAAAAATAAAACAAAAACACAAACAGTAGCCTTAAAAACATTCCAAAGATTGGGGGATTGTTTAAAACAGAGAACAAAAATTTGAATGCAAGTTGTAACCGTAATTAATTTGCGCTAATCTCCCATGGATGATCTTGTCACCCCCTTTGCCTTCAATTCATCTACAAAACTCAATCCAGGCCTCGGCCTTCCACCATAGTCACATCTCTTTAGGTCATCATGTCATCCTCCACTTCTTTTTCCGTCCGCTATTGCCTCCACGGGCACCGCAGCGTGGTTTCCTCCGGCGACCAACCGCATCAGGTCCTGCAAGTCCGACTGAGGTCCCAGAGCCGTATGATCTCTCGATCTCCGGCAGCGATCCTCCAGGAAACTTCGTGGACTCCGATGGCGAATGCCGTGTTCCCTCTCCCCCTGAGCGCGCTCAATGGTCTGCTGTTCCTCGAGGCCTACATCCGGCAGTTGCTGTGCTCGCTGGATCTCCCTGAGGGCGCTTGCGAGGTCATCGCCCGGAAGATCGCGTCGTTCGTCGTCGAATTGGCGGGCGGAAACAGCGATCAGGTGAACCTGCACGTCGTGGCATTGGTGGATTATATCGAGGAGATGGCGATTGTTGCAGAAGAAGCTCCGGCGGGGGCGGCGAAATCGGCGATCTCGAGGCTGAAGAAGGAGAAGGTTGAAGAAGAAGTAGAATTGGGAGATTGCAGCGTTTGTTTGAATGAGATGAATGGCGGGAGCGAGGTGATTAAGATGCCGTGCGGTCATGTGTATCATGAATCATGCATCCTCTCATGGTTGAACAAGAACAATTCTTGCCCATTGTGCAGAACAAAGTTGGAACAATGAATCAGATCATTTCAATTAGTTACTGATTTCTTGGGTTTGGGGGTAAACGGAATTGCAAAATTAGAAACTTAGTATACGCCCATCCTAATGGTAATGGGTATGGAAAGTTGTACAATTTGTATACGTTTAAGCTCTAATCTCATGAAATTGAAAGTTTATAGTAAAAATTGATACACGTTTTGTCAATTTCAATTCGGGTTAGACCGACTCTCTGCAATTTAAGTATCGTCCTCTTGTTGAATTTCCAACCCCAATACAACTTGATGAGTTTTACCAAAGTCCTCATACTAATTGAGATAATTGTTTCCATTTATGTTTCATAGACTGCTCTCTCAGTCAACGTGGGACTTTGTTTACACCTCTAGCAATCTTAATATTGTTGAGAAACGAAGCCAATACAGACGGCTCATGTCCTATGAGGAAAATAATTTTCAATACTACTGTTTATTCATCTAAAGATTAAGATATTGCTTCATATAAATATAACTTTTTTGTTAAGTTTTATTTATACAAATTCCAAAAGGGAATTGAGTGTTTGTGGAATAGAGAAATTTTTGTACCTAGTAGATATGGTGAGGGTGTTTCTTATTGTGTAATTCTAGACAACTATTGTTGATATATTTAGAAGCAATCAAGCCAGTGAGATATCGGGAGAGAAGTTTATGGTAATCTCCAAATACATAGTAAGAATCTAATTTTGCATAAGACTAAACGTAGTCCCTAAATTATGATGAATCACTATAATCCTTGTTAAACTTTCTATTTTTATTTCTTTTATTATTGTCACTTACTTATCTATTTATGCTTTTAAACATGCGAAAAATCAAAAAAATCAAATAGATCGTGTTTGCAGCGGAAAGATCGATTGGTCTATTTTTTTTTCTATTGGACTTATATCTTTTTTTCCAAAACTTACGCCGATTATGAGCCGATATAGATGATTCAAGTAATTGATTAAAGGAAAATCTCTGGATTCAATGATGAGGTAATTTTAAAATTATAGAAGAACAAAAGCAAAAGTTTAGTAGTGTCAATTCAAACTCCATGATTATCATCCGTTGGAAAATTTAGGAATTCCATAATTTTCCCTTCCACAGTTATATCCAGACAAACAGCCAATCAACAATATATGAGAAAATAGGTAAAGACATAACAACACAAAGAATTATACTGATTCACCCATCAATGGCTACGTCCAGTCTTCCGCTCAGATACGGGTTCCACTAATATGAAAATTATTGAATACAAGCAAGCACTCAAATATCTCCCCTAGATATTCACCCTCTACAGGTCCCAACAAAAGCACTCTAGCTTTTAGTATTCTAAACACTATATTTAGGTACATAAATGAAAACACACTAAAATAATCGAGAATAAATTACCCAATCACAGTGATATCAACTTGCCCTTCTGTTGCCAATACCCTCGAGCCGCTGCCTCAAAACGCCACAGAAAAGACCTCTCAATTTTGGCTAACTCAGACCCTAACAGAATGATGTGTATTATAATACATTGTAGTAGCGTTGAGATGTTGTCCTTAGCGTTTCAACGCTACGGATGGAAGGCCCAACGCGCGCCTCTTTGCGACAGTAATGAGATGTTGTCCCGTCTCAACGCTTTGATTCGTGCAACGTGATCCTCCCGCTTTCGCAGCGTTGAGACGCTCTGATGTGGCGTACGAACGCTGCCTCCTCAAGTAGTGTGCCCATGCAGCTCCCTTGCATTTTTCCATGCTTTCTTCGTCAATTTCTTTTCCGCTTCCATTGTGATTTGACTCTATCAATCCCAACACCACTTATCTTAGAAATTAATTCACGTTCAATATTGTAAGATCAGACGATACTTTATGAGACTAGTCGAGATGCGCGTTCGAGATTGGATGAGTCACATTTTGAATGGAAAATCAAGCCACTCTATTGTTTTGATATCTATATTGAAATGCATCACAGCTGCAGCCGCAACTATTGACTTTACTTGCAGTCTTCAATGATAGTGGCATCATTTTTACCCATCCCCACTCCTTGACAAAAAACCTCTGCACCCCATTAAAAAGAACTTCAAATGCAACCCTATCTTTATTCTTTCCCCCTTTGACTTTCAAGTTTATCCATCCACATATCACCCTCACCAGTCAGCTGTCTTCAACTCCAAATCCATGGCTCTCAAGCTCCCATTCCTCACCCTCTTCTTCTTCTTCACCATTTCCTTGGCAGAACTCTGCAACCCAAATGACAAAAAAGTCCTCCTCAAAATCAAAAAAT
>NW_019104567.1:305328-342145 GCF_001995035.1 Momordica charantia
ATACGCATTATCTCATTCAAAAAAAAAAACTAAATAAGCATTATCTTGAAAGTTTAAAGACCTGTTAAAATTATTGAAGGTGGATAAGAAAGTGGAGGAAAAGAGATATATACGTATGAAATAATTGGTAGAATAGATAGTTGCTTAGTTCTTCCTTTCAAACTATCCTAACTTTCCCCTTTGCAAAAAAAATTAATTAATTAATTAATTAATTAATTAATTAAAAATAAATATAAATAAATAAATAAAAAATTCATCCTACCTTCGAGTTTCTCTCTCTCCATAATTCTCTTTTTATACCTTCTTTATATCTTTAATTTTGTTGAGAGCAAATGTTTATATAACTTCCGAATAGTTCAAAAGGTTCTTCATCTATTGAAGTTATGCATGGTACCTTTCTAAGACAATCGTTGTAATTTGCAAATAATTTGTGCAGAGTAATTATTCGTCTTCAGGTCACATTTTAGTAGTGTGCGTTCATGAAGGATCTACCTATATCTTGTCTATTCTTGAAAAATATACACATATATAAAAGAAAAGATTTTGTTGAGATTTACTAAAGAAATATTTACATGTAAGATTCAACTAAAGATCTCTTGTCTAAGGAGCTGTATTATCAGATATTAGAAGCAAATTAGTATTGGGTTCGTAAGGAGTGCAAACAAAGTCCCTAACAACGTGGGACTTTATTTATACTCCTTACAAACCCAACAGTTAGAATGTTAGGTAAGTTAGATAAGTAGTGTAGTAATGAAGAATAGTGTGAGATAGTTTCTTTGAGAGTGTCATATTTGTATCTTCTTAATAAAAATTTATTTCTTCAGAGTGTCTCTCTTTCTTTTGTACTAGCTAGTTTCATATGCAACTAACAATTTCTATTTCATCGGTCAAATATTATAATAATATCGTGTTTGTGTCCAAATTTGTTAATAAAACAATAGTTTAATGATATTATAATAATATCGTGTTTGTGTCCAAATTTGTTAATAAAACAATAGTTTAATGATACGCCAGTTTTTTATTAACAAATTTAAGCAATTTTTTTATAAAAAGATCTTATTTAAATTTTTTAATACATTAGTCCACCCAAACATGTCCCAAATAATTATGGTTTATGCTCTAATTATTACATTACTTTTTTTCAAAATTAAAATAATAACTGTTGTCTAGAATTAAAATAAATCACATTAAAGAAAAAAAAATAGATTTCAAAAACCCATCTGAATCAAAAAAAAAAAAATTAATAGTTTTAAGAAAAGAGAACTTTTAAAACAAAACATAAAAGTTCTTACTTCCATCAATGAAATAAAGTTAGGCCTCGTTTGCTTCAAGGGAAGGAAACCAAGGAACGAGAACGTAAATTTTTCTTTAAACACAAGTTCCACAAATACAATTTTTTTTTTTTTTAAACACAAGTTCCATGAATAAAATTAAGCCAAAAACATTATACACGGAATTTAAAAAATAATACTAGGTCTAATAAACAGTTGTTTTTTTTTTCTTTTTTGATTTTAATATTTGTAGGGTAAATAGTTAAAATGTATAGATGTCTTGGAGTCAAATTATACTTAATATTTTCCAAATGTCCATGTAAGACCCCAATAGTTAATACTTATAGAAGGAGGGGCAAAGAGGGGAATTCATCCCCTCAAGTTATTTTGTTTGTTGCTTATATGCTTTTGAGATCTTTTGTGCAAGGGTATGCTTTGTTCATTTTGAGAAGTCTTGGGATAGGGAGAGAACCAAGCTCATCTCCTCTTGAATATCAGTTTGCTTGTAAGATTTTCTTACAAATTGGTATCAAGGCAGTTCGACCAAGGAAACTTGAGAAAAATGGCTCAAAAAAGTTAGAAGAAAGAATGGGAGAGACAGGTAGATAGTTAGGCGCCATCAATGATGTAGCGAAGTTATCAACACTGGAACGGGCGATAAACCAGCTAGCACAAATAGTCTCAGATATTGCTGCGAAGTTCGAAGGTCAACAAGGAGAAACACAAAAAATCTTAGCGTGGATAAAAAACGAAGTTTCAATCGAGAAAAGAGGAGTAAACGCGTCCTCGCGCTCAGATTGAGGTACACAAAAACATAAACAACCGTAAGAAACAGTGGACTCTTTGTTCCAAAAATAGGGGAATGAAAGGGACGCTCAAACAAGCAAGATAGAAATGGGGTCCTTTAATCGCAACAAATTCAAGAAATTGGAAATGCCAATTTTCTCTAGTGAAGACCTCGATGCGTGGCTTTTCCGAGCCGATAGGTACTTTGATATTCACTAGCTTATGGACGAGGAAAAGGTGAATGTGGGTTTTTTACCGTGTTGAAACCAACAGAAATCTGGATCAATCAGCTAAAGTTAATAGTTTTGTTCAAAAAGGTATAAGATATAAATACCTCTTTTGCATGTAGCTTCAGTCTTCATCATTGTAAAAATTTCTTCAAGAACATAGTGAATAAATCATCTGCTCTTCTTTAGTGGACGTAGGCTTTAATTAAGCTGAACCACTTAATTCTTCTGTCTTCATTTTCTCTCATCCTCCATCACCATTCTATTCTCATCCTCCATCACCATTCTATTCTGCGAACAGAAAGATTAAGGTTAAAGAATTCTTCAATCTTTAACAAAGTGGTATCAGAGCTCACGGTTGGTTAGAAGATCTTTCGTCTAGAAGCAGAAACAAGAGAGATAACGGTTGCAAGATTTGAAATAGAGAAGTTCGATGGAAAAGGCGATTTCGAATTATGGAAAGCCAAAATCGAAGTTGTTCTTGGTCAACAGAAGGCGTCTAAAGCCATCCTTGATCCAGCGTAATTGCCCCAGTCGATGACTGCAAAAGAAAAAGAAAAAATGGAAGAGATTGCATATGGAACCATTATCTTGAATCTTAGTGACAGCATACTAAGACAGGTATTAGATCTCACCTCTGCATATGACATTTGGAATAAGCTTGATACTTTGTTCACTACCAGAGGCTTACAAAGATGTAAAAACAGCATTGAAGTATGAAAGAGTATCAGTAACAAATTATGCAATAATTTCAGCCGTAAAGACCAAAGAACTCGAACTTCAAGCTTCAAGCTTCAAGAAAAGAGAATGTGAGTGCTGAAGGACATTTTGCAAAAGGCAGAAATAAGAACAATTGGAAAGATACTAAATACCAAAGTGGGGAGAAAGGTAAACAAGAAATCAGATGCAGCTATTGCCACAAGAAGGGTCACCTGAAAAGAGATTGTTATTTTCTTAAAAAGAAGCAAAACTTGAAGAACAAGAAATCACAGCCTGCTGAAGCCTCTGTAGGAGAAAATGTTGTTACTTATTCGGATGTTTTGGCAGCAACAGATAATCGTGCTCATTCAAGTAATACTCGAGAAAATAATGATTGGTTGCTAGATTCTGGCTGTTCATACCATATGACACCATCAAGGACTTGGTGAAAGTTACCAAGAATGGGATGGTGGTTCTGTTTACATGGGTAACAATGACATCTGAAAGGTAATTGGTATTGGGTCAATATCATTAAAATAAAATATGGATCTTTGAAGCTCCTTCAGAACGTTAGGCATGTGCCAAACCTAAAAAGAAATCTAATATCTTTAGGAATGCTCGACTCTATAGGCTGTGAATACAGTGGACATGATGGTACACTTGAGGTAAGAAAAAATTCCAGAATTGTGTTGGTTGGAGAAAAAGTGAATGGGTTGTATGTGGTCAAAGATATTGATTCTCCTGGTGCTGCATTAATAACATAATCAACATGTTCAAATGGGGATCTTTGGCATGGAAGATTAGCACATATAAGTACTAAAGGTCTCCTAGAACTTGAAAAACAGGGCATTTTGCCCATTGGTATATCTAAAGAAATGAGTTTCTGTGAGCACTGCTTTATGGGGAAGGCAAAGAAACAAAGTTATCAAAAGAGTGAGCATGTTACAAAAGGCATTCTTGACTACATACACTCCGATTTATGGGGGCCTGCACAAACACAATCTCTAAGTGGTTCAAGGTACTTTCTAACTCTTGTTGATGATTTTTCTAGGAAGACTTGGATCTATTTCTTAAAAACCAACGACCAGGTACTTGAAAAATTCAAAGAATGGAAGAAAATGATTGAAAAAATCGCATGTCAAGGTCAATAAAATACTTGAGAACTGACAATGGACTTGAATTTTGTGGATAAGAATTCAACTTTTTCTATAAAACAACTAGAATAAAAAGACATAAAACGTAAGGAATAATCTCCAACAAAATGAGGTAGCTGAAAGACTAAACCGAACTATAATGGAACGTGTGAGATGTCTTTTGTCAGATGCAAACCTACCAGAAAGATTTTGGGAGAAGCAGCTTCCTATGCTGTTCATACTATCAATAGGTGTCCACACACAGCAAATCAATTCCTAACACCTGAAGAAAAATGGACTAAACAACCTCCAAATCTAGATAATCTTAAAGTGATTGGTTGTGTTGGTTATGTCATATAAATCAGGGAAAACTAAAGCCAAGAGCTATCAGATGCATGTTTGTTGGATTTTCAGAAGGAGTAAAAGGATATAGGCTTTGGCATCCAACAGATAAAATATGCATAAATAGTAGAGATGTAATTTTTCGAGAAGAAGAGATGTTCATGTATCAACAACCATCAAAACTAGCAAGTTTGAATCAGAACTCAATAATTGAGGTGGAGCTTCCAGCTTTAAGAAAAATCTTGAAAGTTCAATACAAGAAACACAAGAAGAGGATATTGATGAACATGGAGAAACTTCTCAACCACTAACTGAGGTAATAGAAACTTCTCAATTGCAGACTGATTTGACAGGTTATTCTCTAGCAAGAGATAGGCAAAGAAGAAAAATTGTACGTCCCAGTAGGTATGCAGAGAGTAACACAATGGCTGTAGCTCTAAGTGTAGCTCATTCATTTAATGATAATGAACCACTAAGTTTTCAGGAAGCTATAGACAGTCCAAATGCAGAAAATTGGATAAATGCAATGAACGAAGAAATGACATCTCTTGAAATAAACAGAACATGGACTTTAGTACCTCTCCCAAAATGCCAAAAGGTCATATCCTCGAAGTGGGTCTACAAGTATAAAGAAGGGCTTCCTGGTGTTCAAAAGCCAAGGTACAAGGCAAGATTGGTAGCCAAAGGGTTTACACAAAGAGAGGGAATCGATTACTCAGAATTTTTCTCTCCTATTGTGAAGCACACATCTATTAGAGTTCTACTTGCTTTGGTGGCACAAAGAGGTCAAGAACTTGATCAATTAGACGTAAAAACAGCATTTCTTCATGGACACCTTGAAGAAATAATTTACCTAAAGCAACCAGAAGGATATCAAGTAAAAGGGAGAGAGGAACAGGTATGTTTATTAAATAAATCCCCTTACGGTTTAAAACAAGCTCCGAGGTGCTGGTATAACAGATTTGGTGAGTTCATAATCAATATAGGCTTTAACATAAGCTATTTTGATAGTTGTCTCTACTCCAAAACAACAATTAATAAAATCAGCATATATCTTCTTCTATAGGTTGATAATATGCTCTTAGCTGGAAATGATCGAGAAGAAACAAATCTTGTAAAACAATGTTTGAAATGAGAGTTTGACATGAAAGATTTGGGAGAAGCAAGTAGAATCCTAGGAATGGATGTTTCAAGAAGGATAGCTGAAGGAGAGATATTCATTAGCCAATCCTCTTACTGTAAAAAGAGTTATAAGAAAATTTAAAATGGACGAAGCCAAATCAGTTAAGACCTCAATTGCTCAACATTTTAAACTCTCGAATATAAACTCACCAACAGAAGATGACTTTGAACATACTAGTTACATGAGAACTATTCCCTATTCTAGTGCTATTGGTAGTATAATGTACTTGATGGTATGTTCAATGCATATGCAACAAGTATAATCAGCAGGTTCATGTCAAATCCAAGTAAAAGACCCTGGGAAGCAGTGAAATGGGTGCTAAGATATCTAAAGGGCACTTCAACTACAGGTCTAATGTATAAAAGACCAAGAGAATCACTTCCTTAGCTTCAACGATATGTAGATTCTGATTTCGCAGGAGAGCTAGATAACAGAAGATCATTATCAGGTTATCTATTCCTAGTTGATGGAAATATAGTGAGTTGGAAGTCAAATTTACAACCAGTTGTAGCCCTATCCACAACAGAGGCCGAATTTATAGCCTTATCAGAAGCAGTAAAAGAAGTCGTGTGGTTCAAAGGACTAGGACTTCGGACATGAACAACAACAGGTAAAGATCTATTGTGATAATCAAAGTGCAATATACTTAACAAAGAATCAACAATTTCACAATAGAACAAAACGCATAGACATAAAATTTCATTATGTTAGAGAACAAATTGAGAAATGGAAATTTGAGTACCGTTTAAATAGTTAAAGTTCATACATCTGAAAATGCTGCAGACATGCTTACTAAACCAGTCGTACAAGCGAAATTTGAGTACTGCCTAAAGCTGACTGGTATTACCATGCCTGAAAAAGGGTGAACAATTCTTAGGGCAGAGCGTCGTCACTTTCTGTCAATTTCAAAGGTGGATATTTGTGGGTTTGTTACCGTGTTGAAACCAACAGAAATCTGGGTAAATCAGCTAAAGTTAATAATTCTGTTGTAAAAGATATAAGATATAAATACCACTTTTCCATGTAGTTTCAGTCATCATCTTTGTAAAACTTTCTTTTCCAAGAACATAGTGAATGAATCATCTGCTCTTCTTCTGTGGACGTAGGCTTTAATTAAGCTGAACCACTTGATTCTTCTGTCTTCATTTTCTCTCATCCTCCATCATGACCATTCTATCCTACAGAAAGATTAAGGTTAAAGAATTCTTCAATCTTTAACAGTGACCCTGATGGTGGTAAGCTTCGACGGGGTAGTCTTACCGTGGTATCAATTTGATGAGGGGCGGCAACCATTCAAAGGGTGGCACAACCTCAAGTAAAGACTATTACTATTCAATCGTTTCAGACCGTCACAAGATCGCAGTTTATGTGCTTGGTTTCTCGCCATAAAGCAAGAAGAAACGATGGAAGAATATTGAAAAGAGTTTGAAGCCCTGGCGGCGCCGCTTCCTCACGTGATGGAGGACATCTCGAAAGCACATTTACAAATGAGCTAGAATCAATCCTTGTAGCAGAAATTGCTAACTACGACCGCAAGTGTATGGGTCAAGTTTTAATATACTTAGTAAGTAGATATCGATATTGTCCTCAGGGTTGGATTTTTAGATCACTTAAGAACCACAGATACTTTTGCCCAATTCTATTTAGAAAATAAAATTGAAATATTGTAATATGATCAAGACAAGTTAACATAAACTAATAAACTATTAAAGAATGTAAATTCAACGGAAATAACTATCTTAGAGAATAGATTTCACCGATTGAATCTATGGAACAATTATTTAATTATTCAAGATTGAATAGGTTATCAATTCTATAGGCCAGGAACTCTCAAATCTCAACTGCCTCTCCCGAGCACAAGCCAAATCTCCTTACTAAATTACGAAACCAATATCCCTATCTAGTTTTGCAACAAGTAAATGCTACAATAAACAAGTCTCTTAACTGCCTCTAAAAGAATTCTAAATCTCTTGATCTTAAAACCCCTTCAGTTATGAATCCCAGTTCTCAACTCTCAACCATCTCTGTGGAGTGTAAGATTGCAAGTCTAAGATCAATTAATTTGAGATGAAACGCATAAAGCAAAGAGAAACATAAATAGAATAAACAAATGCATTCAATCAAAAAAATTAAACAATCAATCCATAAACGTCAATGGCTACATCAATCCCTAAGACAATGAAATTTAGCTACTCGTGTTCATGATTAAACTAGCAAAATAATAGAAAAAGAGACAGAAAATGAATTTGTCGTGTCGATTGATCGTCCCCAACTCAATCTCCAGGATCAATCTTCAAACTCGACTTCTTCCTCGAAATACTCTACCCTTTTCCCTCTGGTCTCCCCCCTCTTTTGATTTGCGAAGGCTTTATTTTATAGAAAAATTCAAGACAGCGTCTCAACGTTATGCCCTAAATACTAAAAAGAAACCGATCCAGGCGTCGTAGCATCGAGACGCTATGAATTGCATTGAGATGCTACGACGTGAAGCGTTAATAAACCCGCTTCAACATCGTCGTAGCATTGAGACGCTCTGAGGTAGCGTCTCAACACTACCCTTGCTGGTCAGTCGGCTGGCTGTGACATTTAAGCGTTGAGACACTCTGGTAGCATCTCAACGCTACCCCCCCCCTCGGGTCTTCTAGCTCTAAATTACGTTGTGAGGCCTTCTCAACTTGCTCGGACTATTACCTTTCACTCTATTTGATCAATTTGATGTCTCGATTCTTCTTGATACCTTTTTTCTACAAAATAACATTTATGCACGTGAATTTATCATAAAGAAACGAAAACTAACAATTAATTCCATTACAATAACTATAAAATATAGCCCTTATCGAGGGCTATTAACACCCCCAAACTTAACCTTTTGCTTGTCCTATAAAATATAGCAATCTCATATCAATTAATTAAGGATAAATATGGGTGCACATTTTTCATAGTAAATTCTCCAAAGTCATGCTCACGCATCTTATTCATTATACCAATTCCCCTTTCTACTCCTTTTTTCCTTCTTCTCAATACCCAAAAATACAAGTAAAGTTAATCATGTATCTACGAGATGAATCAAAATGACAATCAAGAAATAAGCGATGATAAGATATAATTTTTAAAGAACTCAAGCATCTCATCAATAACACCCTCACAGGAATTCACTCCAATCTCTCAATGTGATTTAGGGTTCTTTTTACTCTCAAAACCAAACATAGTATGTTATTACATAGGCTTGCAAATGAATCAAATTTCCCCACGTTTAGATGAATAAGTTGCAAAAATCAAAGGGACTTTAATAATGGTTGTAACGGGGCTTAGGTGAAAATGGGATAAGAGGAAATTCATAGGCTCAATAATCAAGACAGCACATATATTAAATTGCATAATAACATAAAGTACATCGTATTCCTAGCATCTTGAATTGTCCACCCATATCTTCGAGTACTAATTATTTTTTAAAATTGATTTACTTTATTTATTTATTATTTTTTTTTTCTTGAAACAATACTCTCCAAATGGCGCCTTTTTTTTATAAGCTGAAATTTTATAGCATAATTCATCAAATGATAATTTTTTCAATGCTCATCACCATCTCATTTTTCTTCTCTTCAACACACACTTTGCATAAGGATAGGAGTTAATGTAGTATTGTGCAATATTTTCTCCTTTGTCTTGACCATAGGGAAACATTTAGGATAAAACAATCAAAAGACCTTAGGGTTTCAAAATGGTGTGCAAAACAAGAAGAAAAATAGGAAATTAGGTTCAAAGTTGGCTTACTATAGAAAAATATAGTGAAAGGTGGGCTTTTTAGAAGTCAAACATAGGGTAAGCCTAAATTGCCCTTATCACGATATTAAAGCATCTATCCAAATAAGTGGTCATAAAATGCATTCACAAGCAAGTTCTAGAATAATCATGCTAATTTTGATTACACCAGAATGAAATTAAGTAGATCAAGATGTAATGGGTTGCTCATAAGCTCAAAAAACTGACTTGGGTGTGTAAATTGCATCAAGTGAAGTGGATTTTCAATCAAGAATTTCAATGAGATAACATCATAAAATTTTTAACAAAAACGATCATGCTTATCTCTTTCATGCATAATGAATCAACCCAAGGATGCACTCATGACATACCAAATATTTTGGAGTATCAATCAGAATTCAAAGATTCAAAAAGAAATCAGAATACATGAATTATAGCAACCTATCATCCCATCAAATTATTACAGACCAAAATTACTTTAACCCACCCCTAAACTTAAAACTTACGTTGTCCCAATGTAAATAAAATGAAAACATAAAAAACAATCAGAACAATGAAACCAAAAAGGAGAGTAGAGAAAGAAACTGCCCTATAAGAAAACTCGGCCTCAGAATGGACAACACCAAATCGAGTTCGAATCAGAAAAAAAAAATTCTCAAAGAGTGAAGAAGATAAATACCCACAGATGTAGCTTCAAGAACCTCGAAAATGTCTTCATCCCACCTTGAATTTGAAATATTGCTGCAAAATAGAGTGGGTATGAGGGAATATGGAAGAACGGAATAGAAATTTGGAAGAAATTGAGAGAAGAGGAGAGAAAACTTAGAAGAGAGGAGAAAAGTAGGGGGCAACGGCTAGGGCTCCCCCATGAGTAGAAATCTTGGATTTAAAGTCCCAGATTTCGAGCGTCTCAACATGTCACGGCGAGATTTTAACCTGCAGTAGCGTTAAGACACTTTTGAGCGTCTCAACACTACGACCTTGTGATGTCCGTCCCAACGCGCGTGTTTCGTTTTTTTAATTAAATAATTATCTGTAACAAAAAGAAAAATAATTAAATAAATAGAATAAATAAAAATAAAACAAGTTAATAAAGTCCCAAAAACAACAAAGAATAATACTGATGAAATGAACACTAAAGAAGAAAAATATCGGTTGCCTCCCAATAAGCGTTTTATAATGTCGGTAACTAGATGGGGCTTAAGTCAATTATTCAAGGAGGTTGAAATTGATTGTTTCCTCCATTGACTTCTTCATTTGTAGGCTTTTTCATTTTATGAGTTTATGCTCGATGGTCCGAGTCCTTTGTGGCCTTGAATACTTCTTTATCGTCTTGGATCCGAATGGTGAGCTCCCTTTGTTCTAAATCAATTAAAATTGCATAGTTGCCATAAATGGTCTTCCAAGAATCACAGGTAACTCGATCGTGATCCTGCTATATATTCATCACTTAAAACTCTATCGGAAGGATGAATTTGCCAACTTTTATCAACTCGTTTTCAATGATTTCGTAAGGATCTGTAGTCGATCTATCAACTAATTGGATCATTACAGTGGTCGGCTTAATTTCTCCAATATTTAATTTTTTGCACAAAGATAAAGGAATTAAATTAATGCTGGCACAAAAATCACGTAAAGCTTTAAAACCATAACTACCAAGATTACGTGGAATAGAAAAACTCCCTGGATCCTTGAGTTTTGGTGGTAGTTTTCGTTGAATTCTTGCACTGCAATCCTCAAGTGCATCTGCAAAAGGAATATTAATATTAAGCTTTTTAAATATGTCCAAGAATTTCTTAAATTGAGCATCAAAGCTTTTCTTTTGAAAACGCTGAAGAAAAGGTAAATTAATAGGAAAAGTAGGAAGAGTAGAACTAGTAGGCTTTTTAGCCTCGAGTGTCAGTGGTGCTTCCTTCTCTGACTCCTTTGGATCGTTTTTTTCCTCAGTGCAGGAAGCAATTGAGGAACCAATAAAAAGACGATCCAAAGGAGCCAGGGAAGGAAGCACCACTGACACTCGAAGTTGAAAAGCCTACTAGTTATACTCTTCCTACTCTTCCTATTAATTTAGCTTATCCTCGGTGTTTTCAAAAGAAAACGCTTGATGCTCAATTTAAGAAATTCTTGGACATATTTAATCGATGTCCCCCGAGTGACCGTCGAGTATTACTTTGAGAAGTCGAGCATTACTCCGTCGCTGGGAGAAAAAGGGGTCGGGATGCTCACTAGTCAAGGGACCTGCCTGGTCAGGATAAGGATCGCAGCCCGAACCTGCCCGGCAAGATCTCCGGCGAGGTTGTGGAACGATAGCTTTTCATTGGTGATGATTACTGAAGGAGCCCGTTTGTTGGCTGGGAGTGCCCGTATCTCCTAGAGTATCAATGTAGACTCAAGGGAAAGAGGCGGGACCCCACTCGGCAAGGCTGAAAAGGAGGAAAAGATCATCTGAGATGTTGAATTATACCCACGACAAAAGGGAGACAAGGTAAGACAAGAGCAAAGAATGGGAAACTTACTGTTCTCCCCGAAGTGGCTGGGAACCCGACCACAAATTGGCTTGCCAGTAGCCAACCACGTCCCACCAACGAAAAACCATCGGTTACTCAAATGTTTGTTGGAGATGGGAGGCTTCAATATCTCCCAATGATGAGTGTTAAAGCTATAGAACCCCAGGAAGCCTGCAATTGTCTTCAACATCATAAGGGCGCTCCGCAAGCCCAAGGTCAATTGTTGGCCTTCGCTGTGTTTCGGTCAAATGATGACCAGAGCCATCATCATCCCCCAGACGTTAGGAAAAAGCTGAGCCGGTGCCAGCCAGACAAAAGGACAAGAAGGACCGAGCGAACAACGATGGAGGGAGCCTAACCCCATTGTCAAACATCTTGAGGTAAAAACTCACCCATCCCAGGAGGGGGAGTCGATCCTCTTGTCCTCCAAGGGCAAATGTATAAGAACGTAGTCGAGAACACGGTAAGTCATCCTGATCTTCTCCACGTCTGCCTCCGTCGTAGTCGATGAAATGTGTACCACCACCGAGCGACCGTCGCCAAAGGAAGCGCTTCTGCGAGTAGCCATTACTGGATCTTCGATGAAGAGGAAATCGAAAGGAGCAAAAAGGAAGGAAAATGAAATAAAAATCCATGGTTCCTCGAGGCAGGATTTTAAACCCTTCCAACAGTCACTTCGGATCCCAACGGCTACTCAGAATTGAAACCGGCATAGCCCACCGCTTCGTTCAGCGCACAGGCGACACGACCCCCACGAAATGGGTTTGAACATGTGTCCCCTCATTAATGCGGTTGTACGAACAAGCGTCCACCATGATGATTCCAGTCTAACCAGTAGCCCCATAATGGATTTGGGAATGACCTCCCCGCCATGTCACTCGCTCACGCTCGAACCTGCGTCAACACTTTTGGATCCGTCCCTCCCAAGCGAGATGACCTGGCTCCAAAAGAGGGCTAAATGTTGAGGGAGAAATCTAAGCAAGGTATCGAGCACTAGGGATGACAATGAGGCGCGGGACCACAAACGGTTAGCAATGTAAGTTGGGTGTGCATACAGGCATGTAACCTAAAATACTGTACGGGTAGCCATTCGTGCCTATAAAAGGGAACGCACCTATAAAAATGAAGGACCCCTTCACTACCAAATAGTTGAAAAACCTGTCACTAAACTCTTAAGCTATCTACTCCTATTTTCTTACTCCGATATCTAACTTGATGGTCATAGTATATTAGGCCGGACGCTGCACCGGTGTCGAGTTTTCTGGTTGCAAACTCATTTGTCCTTCAGCAACCTACGCTTTTGAAGGGCACACAGACCTCCAAAACTCGCCATCAACACGAAATATGGGACGTTGGTGAAGAATGTTGGCGGTGGACACGAAGGTGGCGTGGCGGCTGAATAAACTTTGGGGGAAGAATATTGATTCAAGATTGGAGTGGGGAACAGTTTCCTCCCAGATTTTTGCATCTAGAATATTTTTGTTAATCAAATATATATACATGGGTAATTTGGTAATTTAAAAAAAAACTTTCTTACCCAGCTAACAAAAGTGTAAATCTTATAAATATGTAATTAGAATCTATAAAAAGTCTACTTAGGTAAAAGCTCACGTTCTAAGAATTTAATTTAGTAACATTTTCACTTTCTAATACATTCGGGGCAAAATTAAAGAAATGGAATAGAGAATAGGACCATATTTAACGTTTTTAAAAGATGATAACTTACCTAAAGTTCGAAAACTCAAATTAAGAGAATATAATAATAAAAATTTTAAGGGAAAAAAAAAATTTCTCCATTGTGAAGATAATATATTATTGTAGCACTTGATCCAACTAAAAAGTTGACCTACTCCACATTAAAGTCACTCAACGAACATAACATGTGCAAAATCCTCAATCTCAGGGTAGTGCTTCACAATGTTTTTCCTACTTTTGGCATTATTCCAATTAGGTTAATTTTCTACACTTCAATTTTGATTTCTTTTCCATAATAAACTATTAATTCTGTTAAATTAATATTTAAATAATAATAAGTTATGAGAGATACCCTTACAATAATAATAATAAGAGTAAGGTGATCACTATTACTAATGAATATGTTTCCAAAAGTATTTTGATATTTGGTATAAGAAAAAAGTCCTTTTCAAGCAGCTTAAAGAGCTCTACAAATACTTATTCACAGAGTATTTTTAAGTGTTTATGGCTTTTTTTATAAATATTTTTATATTACTTTTCAAACCTTATGATTTTTGTCCTTAAAATTTGAGGTCGGTATCTATTTGATCCCTAAAATTTCAAAAGTGGTGATCGACCTCTAACCGGCAGGAATACGCCGACATACTTTAATCTTAAAATGGTCTATGAATTCATTTGATCGTTAGTTGACTAATAAAAAAAATAACATAGACCTTACTTAACTATGTTATGTGACATTTTTAATTAGTAGCAAAAAATAAGAATTATATATATAATTGATCTGATGTAACATAGTTTAGTTATGTAACATAGTTTAGTTATTCACCAAGTTCTCATCATTTTTTCTGTAACAATCAAATGAATTCAGGATTCCATGTTGAAGGTCTCCCCACCCACTTTCTTCCTTATCTCTTTTTCTCCTCGTCTCTCTTCCAATTATCTGTCTTCTCCCCTGTTTATGCACAGATGTGCACAACAGTGTGTTCCTGATTGTAGCTCGAACTCGGCTTCCGGACCGACCTGAACACTTGGGCGGACCTGCACAAAAAGGTGAGCACTCCGACGATCAAGTCAGTATAGGTCGGATTCCAAGTTTAGTTCGAAACCAGAAATCATCGTACCTGATCGGGGAGTGAGGTCCTCTACTTATGGGTGGTGGTCTCGCTAATCTCGCGACAGTTACATTCGGTAATCTCGGGACCGTCGGTTACACCCGGTGATCTCGGGACCGACGGTTACRCCCGATAATCACGCCGCATGTTGCTCACATCGGCCCCTACCGAGCTCCCCGGTAGGTCAGACCTGGGCCAGGTTCACCTCGACCCTCATACTTAGCATTTGTCGGCGTTGGTGGCGGCCATCTCGGTTATCCGAGCTGGGCATGACTCATGAGCCATCTTGGAGCACCAATAGGGGTCCTCCACGTGTCCAGGGTATTCCCTTCCCCAAACACCCCCATCTCTAGCTATCCGTTTAGCCAAGGTTAGGTTGTAACCGTGATGTAAATGTCAAAATCTCAATTTGATAAAAATATCGATAAAATGTCAATTTTGATAGATATTTCTAGAAAATTAATAAAAAGAAAAATTTCATAACAAATATTTAAATTAACTAATATACATCTCACCAATTTAAAATAAGTTTAAAATTATTAATACTAATATTGTATCTTTTTGTTGATATTTTGTGAATTCTTTTGCAATACTTAAAAAAAAAAAAAAAAGCAATTCTTCATATATGTCGATTTAGAACCAGTAGACATTGGAAATGTCAATAGGTAACAAAAATTTAATACTCTTACCTTTAGCGGAGAGAAGCAACCACTTAATTCTCTTATCCACTTAGCTAATATCCAACCTGACTTAAAAGCTTAAAGTGTTTTTTTTTTTATTTCCAAAATCACTTCTAAGAATATAACCAAAACATAACAATTTTGAAAAGCTTTAGCACTTTCCATTGATCATAGCAGTCAATCAAAAAATGTGCATCTTATCAAAATTAGAGACAAAATACTCAAGTCAAAGTAGAGTTGAATAAGATTTCTATTTACATTATTTCTACTGCCCAAAAAAAGGCCTGCATATCTATCTATATCTATAGTAAACAAAAAAAAAGGGCAGCCTATCTTGTAAATGCTTACAAACATCTAAAGGAAACATAGTTTTTGCAAATGAAAATGATTCATTTAACAGGAAAAGTAACATACCCCTCTGGAGATCTCATCAGAAGATGAGGATMTCTCTTCTCTACCCCCTCTCTTTGATCAAACAGCGCTCTTTACCAAGTAATCATCAGCAGATGATTGCATATATGATATGAATTCTGAAAGAATTTGATTGTCTGATCTGATCACTCCAATTCTGGTAGTGTTTATGTTGAACTGAATCAACGAAATGACATCAGAGTGCGAACTCTTTTTTCCCTCTCTGCCCTCTTGGCACTCGGCGTCTTCTTCAATTTCTCCAGTTCCTCCATTACTACCTTCTCCACTTTGTCTATGGAGTTCAAGAGCTTCTTCTGGGGAGTCAGAAACTCGGCTTCTCCCGCGTTCTGGTTCGCAATTCCACGCAGAATCTTTTTTACTCCTCCTACGGTTGGTTTTGGGGTGATCAGAGAGATACTTGGCTCTTGATGATCACCTGCCACAGATGCGCTAGAATCTATAGCTCTTTGGTCCGAGGGAGCTGGAGTATTGTCACTTCCTTGGCCYTCGTTCTCTCTCAAGCGAGCTCTTGTCCGTTCAATTGCCTGTTTGAAGAGTAAGATTCTWGAGAAATTAACAACTATTGAACGATGCCTATAAGAAGCCCAACCCCAATTCAACTTGCCTCAAATGGAGAACTAGGGAAGGAGATTTCTGTAACTAAACACACAGATGACCGCATAGAAGATAAAGTAAAATAAGATGAACATTTGAAATGGGAATTCAAATAACAAATTCCCAAACTTTAACCCTGTTCGCAGTTTTCTATTGACTAGTCGAAGGACATAGGCTCAGAAATACAAGGGAAGCAACTTAAAAAGTTGCAAGGATTTGAGATGAAAAATGCAGACAAAAACATGTGACAGAGAAAAGACAAGAATGAACCTAAAGCAGAACAAAGCAACTACCTATTTCTGATGGTACAATGCCAAATCAATAATATATATTTATTCATATGTTTGTCAAAAAGAAAGTTAATATAATTCATCCTTCAAATTGATGGGCATAAAAGTACAATAATTCAAAAGTGTGGGATACTTAATAAGTATTCTACATATATTTTACAAGTAATGAGATATCATTGCACTTTTCCATTTTACAGGCAAATTAATTAAAGCTTCTATATAGGCCCAAAATGTTAATTGGAATAACTAGATACAACAACCTTGTAACAAGCCCAAGCATACTGAGCCTGCTAAAAATACAGTTGTCAAAACAGGTTAAAATAAAGCCCAGAAAATCAATTCGAAGAAAAGAGTGTTTGGAAGTGATGATAGGAGTGATTTTGAAAAAAGAGATTTAAGTTCGTGCYAGTGATAGCTTAAAAATCAATTCAGAGGGATTTAAAACTTTACTCAAATTAATTTTATAACTTACCAAACATAATCAAAGAGAAGTGATTTTGACAATGGTAAAAGCGATTTTTGATGATTTTGATTATGCCAAAATCATCCCCAAAATACACCCTAAAAAGTGAAGAAAATAAGTTAATCTTCATAAACAAATATGGACAAGATCACATCATCCAGACTGTTGGTGCTTCATATGAAATCATTAGGCATGGACTTTACAAAACCAAAAGAATCTTCTTTTGAGAGAAACAAGTAAATAGTGCATTGCTTATAATCACAAGGAATTTATTAATTAATTGACCAAAAGAAAAAGAAAAGTGATCCAATCTGAGGATTCACGAAAAGGGTTCCATATCCAATAAGCATTTTCATTTGAAATGTAAACSAAACCAAATCAAATGCAACCAACTGAAGAACAGAAACAAGAATCACAAAACAACTACACCAGAAAATCAAAACAGGCCTTCCGAARATCAAGCAAATTCAAATTCCAATGAATCCAAAAAGTACACTGTATCAGAGAACAAATATTTCACCAGCATTCTTCACCATTCACCACAGCTATTGGTGTATATGACATGCGTACCAGAACCCATATGAATCAAATTCACCAAATGGACATGGAAATGCGATAACTATGGACATTACACAAGATGATTTATGCAAGTACTCCACAAAATTTAAAGCAGAACAGAATAAACCCAAACAGAACCAAAAACAAAAATTGAAAGAAACAAAAATCAAAAGAGCAGGGGACGTAATATTACCCTCACAACTGCCGTTATGTCGCGGAGAGGGGTTCTTGGGTACCAACTAGGTAACACGCTGTTCCTCCCCCTAGATCTACTCCGCCGGGAACTCCCCGCCGCCGCATTTTCGCGGTTCATCACCGGAGATCTGTAAAGAAATCGATTCCGTCCAATTCCTCCAGAAATAGGAGACCCAAAACTGCGTCTCAGAGGCACGCCGCCTCCCCCGGGGCCGAGATTCGAAGGTCTTTGAGGAGCTGTAGTCGTCGCAGTGGGTCGCACAACCGGAGTCACCTCAGGATCGACCAAAATGCCTCCCGMTCTCCGAGTTACAAAGAACTCGGCATAGTCGACTTGCCTCTCCAATCTGTCCCTCGACTCCGACATTATGGAACTTCAAAACCCCGAAGAAACAAGAAACAGTCATTACAAAGAGAAGAAACCCCAAATCAATCTCACTCTACAGTAACAAGAACTCAGGTCTTTTCACTTCAAATCTCAACAGGAACCAAAAAAGTGAATACAAAAACCTACAACATTTCATTTCTAGTTTCTCGGAATGAGAATCAGAAATCAGGAAGAAGAAGAGATTCGTACCGTGAGATTCCAGTGGGGAGAATAATTTGTTTGACCAGAAGATCAAAAATGGCGATGGCGCTGTGGTTCTGAGTTGCGCAGCGAAAAGTGAGAGAGGGAAGAAGATGGAGCTGCTGAGAGAGGGCGAAATTTTTGGCAGAATTTCAAATGCGAAATTTGGGCGCTACTTAAACCAAATTTCAATTTTTTGCTCCATTTTCAGTACACGTGGCCTTTTTTTTTTCTTTTCTTTGGTTTTTGAATTTTTAGGTTTAAATTTTCAAATTTGGTAAGAGCGGGAGCCTTTTTTTTCACCGGAATTTTTTTTGAGTATGGTATGGTGAAATGACAATAAGGTCCCTATGTTTTGTGGTGGCATTATTGTACAAATTAGGGTTTTTCTTAGCCATGTATGTAGATGGTGGAAATGAATGGTTTGTATAACCCATGTTTGAATTATAGTCCATTTTGTTGGTTTTGGTTCGTTACTTTATGTTAGCTTAGTAGATTTTGACTAAAAATCAACTYCAACCGATSTATTTACACTCACATACATAATACTTAAATATAATTACAAAAAAAACTAACCGTTATGATAATTAAAAATCAAACAGTATGAAATGACTTCACTGTAATAAAACCACACAAAACTCTCTAACTAAATTTCTTTCTTCTTTCTTTACGTGGTCAATTTCAACACTGTCATATGTGTGACCTTATATAGAGAAGATGAACAACTCAAAATTCCTCAGCAATCATCTCTATCTTTGATTCTTCMTTTCTTGTCAATAGTTTAATATACGCTAAATGATTTAACTTAATCTATTTCAACAAATCAAACAAATTACCAACAACGTTAGAAGATTATCAAGTATTTGAGAAACTCAAACTTCAAGCAATCAACCTTGAAAGTTGTTGCTTCTCTGTTGGAAAGWTGAACTAGTTTCAGCTAATGTAGCTACATTTATTGATGGAAATAGGGGTGCTTAGACACAACATCCAAGTTTAGTGTCCTAATTGCTATCAACTTTGTGATTCCACCTCAATAGACACAGCACCTAGGCGCTATTAAATAGCGCCTAGATGCTACTTTTATAGCGTCGGAGTGCCTCTGCATTGATTTTTTATAAAACTAAGGTTACTTGTATCAAATATAGGAGAGGAAAAAAAAGGAAACGACACAAATCATTTGAGGAGCAAGAAGAATATTCTAAGAAAATAGATTTTCTGAGGCTAATGATCAAGAAGGTATAGTTTGAGAATGAATTGAAGCACCTCCTAGACAACGTTACCTTTTTCTCATTTTTCCTATTTCCTTATGCTTTTAATCTATTTTTTAGAGGTTAATTTTTTGCATAGACCTAAAAAATTATGGAGAGGTATTCATTTAAGTTTATACMACCTATGATTAGGATCGGAAGATTTAGAGCTTCTCTTTAGGTCAAATCGTTGCAAGACTTATCCTTAAGCCTTTTGCAAATAATTGAATATGAATCTAGATATTAGTTTCTTAAATTTGATAAAAAAAAAAGAAAAAAAATGTTGAGCAGTGCTTGGGACAGTCAAATGAGATTATCCAGTCCTAAGATGTTTTTCAATTGATTTTTTTTTTTTTGTTAGTGTTATTATTGTTGGATTGTTGCATCATTATTTATCCTTTGGTTTCATTCATGGAATTCTAAATAAAATTTAGCAACTCGGAAGTAAGCTTGAAACCGAGGCCAACCACACRTATTTCACTCATCATTATCTTAAAACTTTGACATGCATACTTGAGGTTAGTAATTACTAATATGGAATTACTTTTTAAAACAACTCTAATAGTMAGGAATAACTTGAATTCTTCTRATCTTTTCTACCTCSTAAGAATAATGAATCTTTTCGTTCCTTAATATATTTGAAGGAAAGTGTTGATGCTGGATTTGGATTCGGGTTGCAATCAGGAATCTGCTCATGTCGAGTTTCAATGTTGCCCAACCACATGTTCTTTTTCTCTTACTTTCAAATGCTATAACATGCATTCAAAATCAGACATGATATATATTCTCTCAATTACAAATCTTCCTAGAACAAGAGTACTCTCAAGAGATCATATGATTTCTTGAATGAGTTCTAAAGTTACTACCTAATCAAAGGTAAATTATAAAATATTCATGAACTAACAAATTAATCAAATAAAATTCAACGTGTTAGATAATCTTTGATCAAACTTTAACATATCATACATAAAATACTCAAAATTGATTAAATTTTAAATTTAATTCATGCACTTTTGATACGTGTTTAATTAGTCACTAAACTTTAAATCTCTAAACTTTCTATTATGATTCCAGTAAGTGATTTTAATTGTAACACAATTACTTAAACATTAATATATATTAAAGTGACATATTAATTTTGAACTAAGAAATGCTGATTTCATACAACTTAATTTGTTAATAACAATTATTCCACGTCTAGATTATCTTCAAGATATTGACCTATAATTAAGAACAAAAATTAAAAGTTCATGGATGTGTTATTGAAACTTGTCAAGTCCATGAACTAAATAAAACTAAACCATCAAAATTCATAATTGGTATTTTAGGGTATTAAGTTTTTGTCTACATCTAAAGAAAGGAATAAGATGTTTTTAACTGCTAATTTAAGTCAGGGTTTAAAATGTCGAGAGACATGTCGACATGTCGCTCGAGACATGTCGACATTGACAAAGAGGGGAAAAGTTGATTTTCCCCCATGTCGTCGACATGTCTTTTTTTTTTCCTCTTCTTCTTTTAAGGTTATTTTATTTTCACCATTTTCCTACTATGCTATTATAGTCTATAATTTCTCACAACCTCGATGATTGTAATCTTAGTCTGTTCAATGAAACATTCGAATTTTAATACTGTATAAATTTTAACTAATAAGATTTGGAATTTGATTTATTGAGAATTTCTAATTCAATCTAGTCCTTAATTACACAATTGAACAATATATGTGGAATATATAAAGATTGAAATAATCTTAAAATTTTAAAAAATATATATATTATTATTATTATTATTATTTTTGGAAAAACTACTTCTCATTGAAGTAGGTGAGAAACGTACCAAAAAAAAAGGACTAAATGAAACACTTCAATTTAGAGATATGGTGGTTGCATCATAATTATAAAAAAGGGGATTTAGAGGACCAAAGAGAAGCTGAAATAGTTATATCTTCCCAAAGGTTGGTCGGGGACTGTGCCAAGTGCGATGATTTCTCTCCAATCAAATATAGTTTAGTGAGTGGAACATATAAAACCTCAACAATAAAATTATCAATATGGTTGGGGAGAGCGGAGAAAATCTGGAAAGTATCGAAAAGACAATACCAAACACTTTCTGTGTACTTACAATGGAGAAAAATATGATCCAAAGTCTCCGACGCCGATTCACAAAGATAGCACCAGTCTGATGCTCATATTTGGAAGGCATTTCTGCAATCTTTCCTGCGTATTTAATGCTCGGGTAACTTAGTATTTGTATAAAATATTATTATATACAAATAGTGGTGAAACATGAAGTAAAATAGGTAACTTAATTAATACCAAAAAGATGATCTCGGAGGATCTAGTGCACTATCTTGATAACTTTGATATAAATTACAATAGTTCTCCTCGGTCATCCTAGACTGAAAGTTTTGAAGGTAGTTGCTCAAATGAGTAGAATATGAAGCACATTGGACCCCATTGGTAGATAATTTGGATGAATGACACAATCACGAGGTTGAGGTGTTTGAAAATTGTATAAATTTTATTGGAAAGTTGGATTGATGATTGATTTGAAAATATGTTTGAAAAATGTGTAAATTCAAATTTGAAAAGAGAAGTAAGTAAAAAGTAAACCGATACGAGTTAACTAGAATTTAGAAATGTGTTATTATGAAAACCACTCAAGAAGTAGTCAAAAGTTTACAAAGTTTACTTTACATATTCAAATAATTTCCATCAATTTACATTAAAGGAAAAAATCTTTTTTTTTTTTATATTTTCATCGACATCGACATTTTCATAAGTAAAATAGTCAAATTCTTACATTTAATGGTTATAGGTGATAAATTATAGGCTAATTAAGCTACAATTCAAGTTTTATTTGCTAATTCAAAAAAATTCCATCAATTTCCATAATTTCCATTATTTTCCTCGAAACATCTATCCACATGTCCGTAAAATCGAGATCTCGATATTTTCATCGACATCGACATTTCGAACATTGATCTAAGCTCATGTTGTTAATTAAAAATAAAAATAAAAATAATAATAGATAAAAATTTTAACTACTCTTAGAGGTATAAATTTTACCGCTTGTGTTTTAGATTCAATTTGATGTCCCTAAAAATATTCAATTTGATAACGTTGAAAGTCTAAGGTTAAAATTGACTCGTCGAGGGATAAACAATTAATGATTTCTTTTAAAGAAAATTATGTATTTGTTATTTAAATTCTGATAAAAGGCATTTCTATTAACTTGTACTAAATATATTCACATTAATTTGCTCTAGATATGAGTATAAATTAGCAAATAATATCTTGAAAAGATGATGGAAAATAATTTGAACATTAAAGAGTTTTCTATTCATAATTTTGAAGTACTTGTTTTATTCACTATTATTACATTTAAAGGATTATTAAATTGTAAAATGTGAAAAAGAAGCAAGTACAATTGTCAAATTAACAAAATATTGCGAGCAAGATTTACTAATAATTATTATGGGAAATTTCATTTTTACCACTAAACTTAGCAATAAAGAAATCTTAAACTTAAATTTTCAATTGGGTTAAATTGAGTCCTAAAATTAAATAGATTGTTAAATTAATACCTCTCCAAAATCAAATTAGAAAAATACTCCTATCAACTAATAAATTATACAACATTCAACCATACTAAAAATCAAGCTACAAAAATGTCTAAACTCAACTATATAAATACAAAATCCTGCACCAGCAGAAATTACATTTTTTTTCATATTCGTGAGTGTCCGGACCAATTTGTGTGCATCTCAATTTATCTCACGGGACAACCACATAGCAAATTTTATTCCTAAATAGGTGGCCATCATGAGTTTTGAACTCATTTCTTCTAAATCCTTTTTATTTACTTTTACCCCTCTAAGACCAATGAGCGAACCCATGTATTATATTTGTACAAGTCTTTAGTGTTGTACTAATAAACATAGGTATTTATCATTAATATCGTTGCTTAAATACTGATGTGGTACACTAACTGGTACACTAACTAAACTAATAAATGATGATTCGAGATGTAGCAAAAAGAGAGTATGCTTAATTTTCCATGTCATTACCTCATTGCAATGTGTAGGATTTTGCCTCTTAATCTTTTCTCATTTGAGCTATGTTTCGGGTGATTCAAAGTAGTTTGGGATCGTGTTTTTAAGCTCTATACTATGGATAATAATAAGAATCTTTAACAAAATATAAGTTTCGTATCATCCTAACATGAGTGAGAATTCAAACTTATAACACTAAAACTTATCATAGTTTAGTACTAAAAGAAAAAAAATACTTATCATAGTTTAAGGGTGATTGTGCATTCTTCAATAGGTGCCTACCGAAATTATAAATGGAAATTAGAATTATAACCTGACTTATTTAAAACAATTTCATAAATTTGGAGGGAAATGGTAGATATTTTTTTTTCCTGATTTCTCGGAATCGATGCCGTGTAGTTTACACTAGTGGATCTCTATAATCAAGATTTGTTGCCTAAACCGAGAGCAACATTGTGACAAGTGTAGGCTTGGATAATTGCGGAAATTGAAAATTCCAAGGGTGTGATTTATCACAGCATTAGTGAGAGTGTTTGATCATCATCAAGTTGTTGAAACGTTTGAAATTTTATTCTTGAAGGAGAGAGAGAGATAGAGGGAGGGTTAAGGTTAACTAATCTTTCATGTTCCATCCATGGTGTGATCGATCAAGCCAGTATTTTCTACAACATACATGAATTTTTCTTAGTATAAATCCAAGTGGAATAGAAAAGCAAGGTCCCAATTTCAAATGATTATGGAATTATGTGAAACTTTTCATGAGGCAAAGCAACACCCTTTTCTCCCAGAATCTGAGTCCTGTCCAGGAACAACTATATTGGTCCCTTTAAAATGCCCTGGCCCTCCAATATCTATCTCTTCCCCAGCTGCGAGAGTCTTCTTGCTGATTATCCTATAAATCTCTGTTAGAATCGTGAAGAATGCAGTTTCCACGTTCGTCGACTCCAGAGCCGATGTCTCCATGAAGAACAGGTTCTCTCTTTCAGCAAACTCCTGTGCATCTTCTGTTGGTACCGCTCGGAGGCTCCCCAAGTCGCACTTGTTTCCGATGAGCATTATAACGATGTTCTTGTCAGCATGTCCCCTTAGTTCCTCCAGCCACCTTGCCATGTGGTCGAACGACTGGCGCTTTGTCATATCGTAAACTAGCATTGCTCCCACTGCACCTCTGTAGTATGCACTCGTCACTGCTCTGTACCTGGTAATGGGGAAACGAGATCGCTTCAGCAACTAGAACCAACTTAACGATGGTATTCGCAATTTAAGTACATTACAATTTCTGTATGTTATTTTATAGGATATGATGATAGAGCTGTTAGCAAATCAACTTTGGGCATTATAACAGCCCAAATAGTTGCATAGACCAAATGAACTATGTCTACTGTAAGGCAGCAAATTTCATCAGCCACTTTCATCATCAGCAAACAAATGGAAAAGATAATAATATAAGCCATTGGTCTTAAATGAAAGTTCTGGCCTACCAATGAAGTTGTTTGATTTTGATTAGATAAATTTAAAAAACACAATACTTTTTGGGTGTAATACAGAGGTTTAATCAATGTTAGTAACACATCTGTTTTTAAAGAAATAAGATTAAGAAGTATTAAATACAGAATGTAACCCCTTATCCGAATTTGGTTAATGTTAGTTCTAATTTTGGTCCAGTACTTTTAAAAAATGATAATTTTGAAATTATAAAAATTAAAGTAAATAAAAGTTGAAATTACATAGACTAAAATGAATCAAAGCCAAAGTATATAGAGACCAAAATCGTACTTAAATATTATATGTATCATCGCCAGATAGAGCTCATTAGAATTGTAATGATTATTTCTTCTCTTATTTACCAGTTCTGTATTTTGCATTCTTCATATTTCTTTCCTACCTATCTCCTCCACTTGCAAATCAAATACCAAAAACCATTCACAAATCACAAGCATCCCAGTGCGTATGAGATCAAATTAATTCATTGTATTTACTGAAATACTTTTGCTCCTTAACTCCAAGAAATTACAGGTTACAGCATATAAACAGAGCTACGTTTTCTCACAATTTCTGTCTACGGTGCTTTCTTTGAACAATATAATGTAACATTCCAAATGGGAAAGATACTCTCGCATTGATCTCCTAAACTAAAGTACATAAGGTGACATAGTCCAGAGAGGTCTACAACTCTCCTTGACTTCACTCAACTTTATCTGTAGCTCTCCCCTTTCCCTCTCTCCTTTCCCTCTCTCACATTTATGCTTACCTAACTCCCCTCGCGTTTGCGTTTCCATCTAATAATAACAGACTTACAAAATGTGCGCCCTGCTACCACAAGTCGTAACTAACTGGATCCTTCATAACTCACGCCATTCTCATTAGCTTTCTTCCAGTTACCTTGGATCTCTCGTTCTCTTCCTACAATACGCCAAATGAATTTGTGGCTTATCAATTCTATCTACCCTGTCTAAACTTTCACCTTTTTGCAACAAAGCAAAGGGTACCTCCATCAGGCCTCCTCTATTGGTTTGCTAATCTCCAGAGGAGAATTAGGATAAGGTCACAAACCAAGCATATCAGCAAGAGATAATTTGGATTCTATGGTTCGACTGAACTATGGTGGTATTGGAGGTGTGCTGAAGTCCGTTCCTTATGTCAATTTGAACTGGGAGACATGGAATACCAGATGTATTCCATTCATTCCTACACTTGAAAGGGCTCATAATACAAAGGAAAAGTAACTTTTGGTTCATGTGGACCGCCCCCAATTCATGAAGAAATGTCCCGTTTGTGCTTGTTGCAGAATCTTTCATAATCTACTAGGCCATGATAAGCTGGAACTTAAGATCATTCAATGTAGCACCATGGTTTTGTGAGAGTTGGGGCAGTCATATGTCTCTGATGATATTATTCTTTTGTATCGTCCTAGAATCAGGTATTTTATGCTCAGGACCTGCAAAGATTTTGAACATCTTCCCGTATTCCCACTAGCTGCCCTCCTGTCTTAGAGCTAATAAATGTTCATATGGTGTTTCTCAGTCCAGATGACATCAGAAATCGAGCTGGATCTTGAACTTCACCCAATGCCCGAGAGATTGATGACTCTCCATCAACCGATCCAAGCAAGAGCCTCTCTCACCATACCGATTCACGAGAACCTCCTTACATTCTTCCTCCATCAGCAAATTAACCTTAAAATATCATTTTCCTTGAAAGATCCATCTATCCATCCAGATCAACTGGATTGAATTGAGGCATCTCAAGTCTTCTTGAGATTAGTTCATTCAGTCTTGACTTCCTCTGCACCGTCTCATAAGCCTCTCCTTCATTCCACTGTTCAACAATTGCCTTCCCCTTATCAAGAATGTCTCTAACCGTTGCCAATCGTTCCACCACCATTTGCTGTAGCAATTTATTCATCACACGACCAAACAATGATATTCTTTTCCATCTCCAGAATCTTCTAGGCTTCCTAAATAATCAATCCCGATCCCAATTACAATTCACATCCTCCATTATACTATCCATCTTTCGTACTCTAGGCATACCTAATGAGAATGTGCTCTAAAAGCAATTAGATAGAACTTCCCAGACAGTAAAAAAAACTTTTGTATCTTCTGACCAAAAGTACAAAAGGTGCCAAACTTTCAACAGAGATCTTCAACCCCCCCTGATCTCACTTCTTCATAACTCTACACTATTCTCTCTCTCAAATTTATGCTAAACTCACTCCCCTTGTATTTGCATCCTATCTTATAAAAACAGAATCACAAAAGACTACTCCTAACTACTCAGTGTCCGACATAGCTCAAATGCTTCTCATTAGCTTTCTTCTAGCTACACGATTCTCATGTCCCTATTATAGAACGCGTAAAACAAAACTATGGCTTACAATCCTCTGACAATCAGTGAAAGAGTGCTGCAAGCCTGCAGCTACAAATAACAAAAACAGAGAACCTAATATGAACAACAAAAGCAGAGGAGTAAATCTGCCCAAGGACAATTCTAAATGTGGGGGAAATAACTTCAACTAAATATTGTAGTCTAACACCAACTTTTCACTAATACTCGTAATATCATCCTAAGACTTGCCTTTTCATCATGATTGACATTCCTTTCCAATCCAAACACTATAATTGGAAGTAGACCAGGCTAATTTACAAAATTCGACTTAAATCTTCTACCCAAACGAACAGAAAGTAACTTGAACACAATTCTAATCACCACAACTGCATTCAAACACAAATAGACATCTGCATTCTCTCTGGATTTAAGAGTACAGAGAAAACAACCGGAAAACAAGTTCTAATTGTATTTCAGGCTGCAAAAATCCTTGCTGTCTAATTCTATCTTCTATAATACATCATTCAGAAAAGCTGAAGAGCACATTTCCAATTTCCATTCTCTAGAGCCATCCCAGATCCAAACCTTGAACAACGAAGAGTCCACCAGAAAGAAAGCAAAATATAATTTACCTCACAAGAGAAAAGAGTAATGGGCACATACCTTTCTTGTCCAGCAGTGTCCCATATCTGGGCTTTCACTGTTTTCTGATCAATGACGAGAGTTTTAGTCTGAAACTCGACTCCAATAGTAGCTTTGGAATCAAGGCTAAATTCATTCCGGGAAAATCGCGCAAGGAGTTGGGTTTTGCCGACGGCCGAATCTCCGATCAACACAACTTTGAAGACGTAATCAATCTTCTGATTGTAATCCCCATACAGATTCGACATCCTCTCCAAAATTCACTTCAAACCCACCCTGTAAAATGCGCAGATTAGACGCACAACAGCATCACAACTCAAAAGAAAATTGCCCGTCTCCCGATCATAGCGCGTGGGAGACACTAAATCCAATTACACGGAGCTGAAGAAGAATCAATCATTCCCTCGACTCGAATCGAAAGAGGAATTGGGAATTGAAAATCAGAGGTGGGGTTTGAAGGGGAATTTCAGAGAAATAGTGAGGGATTTTGGAAAGCTGGGGAAAGCTAGGGAAAGCGGGGAATTGAAACAGGAAGAAGGAAGGGAAGGAATAGAGATGGAGGAGAAGAACAAAAAAGGAACAACGGCCATTGTGGGGTTCTGCTAACGGTTTTGTGGCCTTCCGCGTGTAAAATTATGTATTTTCGAAATTCGGTGGCACTTTCAATCTGGGCCGTTCATGAAACCAAAAATGAGGTCATCACGAAGTCATTTTGAGGGTTGGTGACCTTTCACCCCTACAAATGGCTATTACGTGGGTTCGGGTCGGGTCGGGTCTAAAGTGCACTCAACATCTCTGCCTAACCCGAAGCCTTCAAATTATTTACACTGTTTCATAACTATTTTATTTTATTTCTTTGAAAAATTATGTATATTTTCTCGTAATTTCTTTAATGCACCTATCCAGAAATGGGCTATTTGGTGGGTCGGGTTCAAGATGCACTCACCAATCTCCAATTGACTTGAAACCTTCGGATTATTTAGGCTCAATTTTTTTCTTATTGTAACGCTGTTTTAAGATTGTGTATCTTTTCTCATCATTTCTTTAATACATCCCCACATTTTCTTAAATTCTAAACCAAATTTCATAAATAAAACACACAAACTTTTGTAAACTATTTTTTTTTTAAGTTTGCCTTCAATTTTGAAAACAACGAAACAAAGAGTTATAAATGTGAATGTGAAGTAGTATTTACAAGATTAATTTTATAAAACAGAAAACCAAAATGAAAATTTATCAAACGAGGCTTTAAATATTAATTCTGGTGAGGTTGGGTTTGAAAATACATATGCATTTAATAATATATTGCATTTTTTTTTTCATTTTTCATTTATCCTTTTTTTTGAATTATTTTTTTTCAAATTTTCAACATTTTAAAAACAATTCAATGATATTGGTTTAGTTTCGATTGGATCTCTATAATTTAAAATTTTTTAATTTGATTTCTCTATGCTCTAGGCTTAATTTGGATCTGATCCCTTAATTTTAAAAGTTTCAATTTCTTTTTTCTCTATAGTTAGTTAAAACCTCACAAATTGTTCTAAACTACTACTTTTTACTTATACAGAAAACCTCCCATTTTCCTCTATTTTTTACTTAATATAAACTCTAATATAAATAACTAATACGAAAACATAAGCTCAATACCAAGTACTTAAAAATGTGTTACATATTCAATTCAGTAACCACGAAATGTGTGATGTTTAACCAAATCAGAACTTCTAAAATCATAGGAACCAAATTGAAATCAAAATCAAGCCCAAATCGTAAGAATAAATTTGTAACTTTTTTAAATCACAGGAACTAAATTGGAACTTGATCCAAACAAGGACTATATTTATAATTTAATATTCAAAAAGTTAAATATGATTGGAGATAAATTATTTGTTAAATATTGAAAACTACAACTCTTATAGTCTATTAAGAGATACAATTTCACGGGAAGAGATAGCCACGAATAGTCTATAAATATGTTGGTTTTTCACTTACTTTTGAATATGAATTTGTTATTATCTTAAAATTTTTCTTTTATCTACGTGCGATTATTTGTTGAATTTGATTGTTCATTTAATTAATGTGCTATATTTACAGGTTAGTAATTCTATCATTTCCTAAACAACAATTCCTCCTTATCCATTAGCACCATAAATAGAACAAATTGGTTCAAAAAACAAAATTTTTGTTGAGTTCAGATCAATTTGTTTCATTATTTTTCCCTATCTTAAAAAACAACCATGTCAAGAAAATTAGCATGTATGTTACTTTTGGATTCTTGAGTAAGTTATTTTATCTAGCACAAAAAAAAAGAACTATTTTTTTGGTTTCAAAAAACAACAATCTAAAGAAAATTAGCATCTATGGTTCATTTTGTTAACGATTTTGCTTTTGATTTCACCCAAAAGGATTCATACCAATGAAGATAATTGTCCTCTCTTATATACCCATGATCATTCTCTCCCCTAACCAATGTGAAACTTTGTTTGCAATCACCTTGCAAACCCAACCATTGGTCCCTTTTTAAAAATATGAGGTCAAAACAGACATTTTGGAAGTAAAAAAATTGAAAGTACTTGTACTAAGATGCATGTTTTCAAAATGCAAGGGCCAAAATTAACTAAAACAAAAAATACATGGAGTAAAATAATACTTAAAAGTTATCTTTCACTTTGTGCCATTAACTCAGATTTACAATTGAATAAATGGAACTCATGTGTATAGTGCTATTTAACTAATTTAACTTCAACCTATGATTTTGTAAAATAAATAAACTTTAATTAAAATATACATCTTTTAAAAAATATCACTAATACCTACCAATTAAATTAAGTTTAAATTGACTTAATGATTTTTAGTAAATTAATATTCTTTGTTAACTCGTGTACAACTCAATTGATCAGAACGTATATTTCAACTCAAAGGTCGGATCTCCGAATTTTTTATTGTCCTTAATTTTATGTGACAAGTTTTTGGCTGGGTTTATATTTACAAAGGAAAATAATATTTTTTTTTCTTTTTTTTTTAATAGAAATGTCTTCAACACTTTCAAATCCCATTTTTTATACGGTGGAAATCATTGGGGAAAACCTGACGAGTTGGGCAGTATTTTCAAATGATGCCAACAAAAAATGTAATTACAAATTTCTCAAAGAAAATACTCCTGTATTAACTCACGGAGAGATTGACAAGAAAAAATTATAGGCATATTGAATGTGTGACCAAAGTCTCACAGATATAACAATATTAATGAAATTTCGTCCCAAAATTAATTGAAAATGAGATTAGTCGTATTTTCAACGTGGATCTGTCTTTATTGGATATATACAATTAATTAAGGAAAAATATCTATTTTAACTTTGAACTTAATAAGATAATGTATCGATTTTTACTCCAAATTTTCAATTTATCATACTGCAGAATAAGTATTAATTAAGGAAAATATCTATTTTAATTTTGAACTTAATAAGATAATGTATCGATTTTTACTCCAAATTTTCAATTTATCATACTGCAGAATAAGTATTGCAATATTCGCCAATGTGAACATAATTCAATTTATCTTTATTTCATTTTAAAAATTATTGAAAAGAGTATTTCCATATATATCAAATGAATTATAAAACATATATTTTGTAGAGTAATTTAATGGTTGATTTTGTGCCGTGATCCAATTTAACTTTGTATATTGCTCAAATTTCATAAAATTAGTGAGTTTTTTTACCATTTTTTGTTGTTGTTGAAATTATTAGGTAAACTAGCAAATTTGAATAGACGGTAAAAATTGTAACTTTTTTTGTTTATTAATTTGTAAGTTTGATTTCCATGGCATGGTGTCCTTAGCATAACAGCCCTACTATCTTTAATGTCTGTCTGTATAAAGGGGGCCTTTGCTTTCTTTGATAGGGTGTCAGTATTTCTGTCCTTGCCTAACTTTATTATATCTTCCAAAAAACATGGGGTAAAATTTCAAACATAAATATCTTTAATCAGTAGAGCTATTATAAACTTTAGTTTCACGCTTAAATTTTTATAAAAGTATATCTATTTTTACCTTAAACTATTATTACATCAAATTAGAATTTTGTGTTATAATCTTTACCTTAAACATTATACACTATATTTTTCCTTTACTCGTTAAGCTTTTATTTGAAAATTTGTTAAAAAATATATATTCTCATGGTTGTTCATTTAATTATAAAACAAAGTTCGAAAATGAAATTGAAAACTTGTGATAAAAATTGATATATGTAAATAATAGTGTGTTTGAGATGACTTTTGAAAAACTTGCACAAGAACATTTTTTCTACCATTTTTTTTGAGGTAATTACTAATTTAGAATGTGTTTCGTATAGTTTCTTTAGTGGTTTTAGTCAAGATTTTGAGTATCAATATCAATGAAAATATCGAGGTCTTAATTTTATGGAAATATTGATAAAATGTTGATGTCAATAGATATTTCCGTGAAAGTTAGAGAATTTTAAAAATGGTAAAAAATATTTAAATTAACAAATAAACATTTTTCTATTTCTAAATAAGTTAAAAATAAATTAATATTAATATTATATATATATATATATATATATATATATATATATTAGTGACATTTTCATATTTTGTCGATTTCTTTGTAATAAGTAGAAATGTTGATTTAACGTTCATGTCGGTATGAACCCATGGATACATGGAAATGTCGACCGATATTTTATATCATTGTTTTAGTTGTGTTTTCTAAAAAATTCACAATTTGGAGAATGAGACTGCTTTAAATTCAAATTTTGAGATGATTATCCAAAAAATTATTGAAAACTAATTATTGGGTAACTTAAGCACTTTAAGGATGATTACTCATAAAAAGTTTTTGAAAAATGTTTTTAATTAAAAAGATATATTAAACTTGCCAACTTGAACCATCAGGACACCCATCTCCGATTAAAAGGTCGTGAATTCGAATTTTCATATTGAACTCACCTATAAATATAATTTATTGATTAAAAATTTAATTTTAACAGAGTGGAAGTTCATCAATCCAAGTTATTCTTCTTTCTTTTCTCTAATGCCGGTTTTGAATAATTTTCCCACCATCCAAACATAAAATAAGCATTAAAAAGAAAAAAAAAAACTTCCATTTCATAATGGCACAACTCTTGGACTGTTCTAGTGAAAGGAGGCAATTGAAATAATTGACATTAACCAGCCAAGAGCCCTACATACAAAGCTTCATCACATATCTCACACCTACAAAACAATGCTACAACACACAAATCTCTTCACTGAGATTTGATTCGATCAAGACTCTCCGAGACCATTCTCATTCTCGGGCGCATCTCGGGATCAAGCTCGGTGCAATTTAGTGCAATGTGAAACGTCGAAACCACTTGTTTCTTTGCATAAATCTCAGGTACGAGTGTTGGGTCTATAACCTCGGTCAAGGGGCGTTCTTCTTGAAATGCCTTCCTCACAAAACTCTCCAACCCCTTCCCGTCATTTTCCGATCCAGCATCGGGCAATTTGCCACTCAAAAGCTCCATGAGCACGATACCGAACGAGTAGACGTCGCATTTCTGTGTGTACTTCCCTCCATACTCTCGAACCTCGGGCGCCAGGTACATCGCTGAGGGAGTAGAAATGCTTGGACCCATGAATGAGGTTATCATATTCTGGTTTGAGCTCAACTTTTTCGACGATGTTGTAGTGAACTTGGGTGTTCCTTGGCCGAGACGATTCAGTCCGAAACCTGAAATGTAAGGCTCGAGATCATCGTCGAGAAGGATTTTTGTCGATTTTACATTTCCATGAACATACTTCCGAGCACCAAATTCATGAATGTATGCTAAACCCCTTGCAGCTCCTTGGGCAATTTTTAACCTTGCAGACCATGGCAGAGGTGACAAAGAACTGGAGGGACCTCCTGCAGTAAAAAAATTGTCTGAAGATCAATAAAACGCCAAAATTCATTGCTTCATAAAGAAAAAACGACTCGATAAGTTACATTGACATCTACATCAGAGATTTTACTGGATATTAACCCAGAATGATATCATAAACATACAGAATAGATCTCAAGGTCTTTTCATATTCTGCAGAGTAATAAAATATGGGAAGTAAAAGCCCAAAAACAGTGAAGAAACAGCATATAATGACTACAAATGGAGCACAGAATCACAGATTCAACAGTCTGCCTCCAACTGGCCCAAAAATTCGTTAATTAAGATTCATTATGCATCTGTGAGTACCCTCGTCAGCTTACACGCACGATGCAGCTCAACTAATGTGCTATCCTACTACATTTGATTGCTAAGTCCAACGTTCCACTACATTACGAAGAATGTTTTTAAAAGATTCTAAAAACATCGTCAATCCTAGATTAAAAAAAATACTTAAAAAAGCGCTTCGAAAGTCATGTCAAACTCACCCAACAAAAGCAAATAAATGGAAGGAAAGAGAAGAGAAATGTCAGATACCTAGCATATGGCCTATGATATTAATTTAGGTGTGACATTAATGGGATTTAGCAGAGAAAGAAACAGAGGACCACAGAAAATTCAGGGCAGCTGCCACAATGTAAGGCTTGAAAATAATGGGGAAATACAATTCCAAAGAAAAGACAAAGAATGATCAGCACTTAATATAGGGAATAGTGCCAGGGTGTGAGGGAGCAAAGATGCCCCAAATTTTAAAATTCACAACCAACCAAACCAAACAGCTACAAGTGCTTTCTGGGAAAGCTTTCCCAAAAGTCATCTGAAATTTACCCTCCAAATTGCAAATAATATCCTTACACTTTTAACTTTTAACTCACATGCAAGAATTATCTCTACATTATTTCTTTGAATGGTGTGTTTTACCTTTAGAGTTAAAATGTCACATATTAACCAAAAAAAAAAGGTTTACTTGAAGGAAAACCATAAAATTTTCTAAAAACACAAATGAACACAAATGTTTGTGGTTTCAAAAGAATAATGTAGGAGTAATCATGTAAAACAATTGAGTACATAGAAACATCGTTCATTCGAACATAATTCAGTGGATAAGATACTCAGTACCTTTCTTAAAGTCAATGGCTTAATTTCGTACTTTTTGTTTCAACCCGAAAAAAGAAAAAAAGTACATGGACACATTTGCAATTTACTCTTAAAAAAAAGAGTAAAAGCTTGTACAAAACTTACACGAGGCATTAGAGCTTCATCATCAACCTAGAAGACAAAGCCAACGACGATGGGGAGAAACTAAGGCCAATCACTTTACTTGTTTTTTTCGGTTTTCTTTTTCTATTTGTAAGTATCTAATCGGTCTTACATGCCAAATTGATTCTACAAGACAACTAATTGATTCTACAAGACAACTAACTACTTGACTCTATAATATTTATTGTCTAAAAACTTAGATGCTAAATGGTCGGGTAGTCTGGCCCACCCACCCACTTTTTCACTAATAAGACAAGAGTTCCATTTTCAAAGCCTTTTTTTGAGTTTTCTACATCATCTATCATCTACAAAGTTATTGCATGAGGAAAAGGGTAAACCAACTAAGCCACCGCCACAAAAGTCTTCCCAAAACTAAAGGGTGATCTTTTCTTTCTTTCTTTTAGTACAACATGTAGAAGTAGGGGATCGAACTTACAACATCTCGATTGGAGAGGTATGTCAATTACTGTTGAGCTATGCTCGCTTTGTCAAACGGTGATCTTGAAACAATGCAAAAATTGAAGGGCATATTTGCAACTTTGCTTAATGTTTTGGTCTTTCTAATTTAGTTTAATTACACAAGTAGTAATATAACACCAAGGTAGGTAACATGCCCCATTTCTTATAACAAACAAACTAAGAATCTTCAAAACACCTAGACAAGCAAAAACTACTGGGAAAAAAGCACTCCAAAACATCCAATGGTAAATACAAAATTTAGAAAATCATTTCATAGAAGTATATTATAACCCTGTATTTTGTTCATTTATCCGATAATCAAGACCCTATTCGGTAACGTTCATGTTTTTCATTTCCAGATTTCGATAAATTTTTGGTAAGTGTTACGTTTTAAGAAACATTTCCAAAATTGTCTAGAAATGTTAGAAACAACAAAATTAAGTTTTTTATTTTTATTTTTGTATTTTCTTTTCAAAACATAAAAAAAATATTATAAAATATCTAATAAATATTAAAAATTAAATATAAAATAAAGTTGTTTTATCAAATAAAACGAGAAACAAGGAATGAGAAAGTAGGGGTAAATGTGTCTAACTATATTCAAACAGATCAATAACAAAATTAAATTTAAAGACAAAAACAAAAGTTTAAATGTTGGAAGTTACCATGTAGGGCAGAGTGCAAGCTTCCATTTTTGATGAAATCGGTGACCAGCAATTTCTCATCACTGGCATAGTAATAAGCTCTCAGCCGTACGATGTTGGGGTGGTGGACCCTACCGATGCCGTCCATCTCGTATTCGAAATCCTTGTACGTCAACGTGGCATCCCCATCGTTCAGTCTTCTAACCGCTACAATACTCCCGGCCGCACCCGATCCCCGCCCCGCCACTACCTTGTACACTATCCCACT
>NW_019104567.1:352000-398932 GCF_001995035.1 Momordica charantia
TTAAATACTAACATAAAAGTTAGTAAATATTTTTAACTATCTAAAAATATTTTTGTCGTGGTTAAAAGCACGAATGTCAAAATGATCAGTAATTGGTACCTACTTTTTTTCTTGAGGTCGAAGGTCCAAACTTTCATATCCCCAATTTATTGTATTAAAAAACATTTCTAGATATATCACCGTAGAACTAAAAAATTTTAGAAGGAAGAATAGAAACTTTCCACTTTTGTCCTTCTTGTCTTTTGACTTCAAAACGTCCCCTTGGATACTTGTATTTTGAAAAAGTTTCAATTTTAATCCATTTGTTTTTTTATTTATCTATTTTTTTAAAACCACCATCGTAACAAAATGAACATGGATCAAACCAATCACTTTTTAAAAACAAAAGAACTAAAATAGATAACATATATAAATAGAAATTAAGTATATTGCATAAGGACCTCAATAAAGATTTTGAAAAAATTTAAACTGAAAAAATATTTTTGCTAATGTAAAATTGGTGGGGTTGAGTGCGTTATTTAGAGTTCGTCTAGTAATGTTTCTGTTTCTTGTTGTACAGTCTCGTTTTTTTTACTACTCGTTTCTTTTTTACTACTCGTTTCTTTTTAATAATGAAAAAATATATAACTGTGCTTGGTAATTGTTTCTTGTTTTTTTAATTGAAAAAAGAAACATACACATTTTTTGTAATAATTTTTTGTTTCTTGTTTCTTGTTCTACAATTTTAAATAAAAGAAACTTCATATGAAAATTAATTTTAAAATTAAATATTCATAAATTCTGTATGTTTTATTTATTTTTAAATACTTTTTTATGCATTATGTAAGTCAACAATAATAAAATAATACTTTTACATGTGTTTTGAAAAAAAATTGGAAACAGGAATAAGAAATAAGAAATTTTATTTTATTGTTTCTAAAAATTTCTACAAATTTAAAAAACGTTTCTTTAAAATAAAAAACAAAAAACACGAACAATTGCAACGTTTGTATTTCTAAAAAATTAGAAACGAAAAATAAGAAATATGAAATATGAAATAGGAGAACTACCCAACTATTCCATTAACAAACTTTATCATTTATTTAATAGTTATTAAATTGTGTCAACAAAAAAGTTGGTGGGTCTCTTCAAACAAGAGTAAATAAGTAAAAAAGAAAGGAAAAAAAAAAGAAAAAAAAGGTCATTATAATATTAAAAAAAAAGTTAGTAGGATTGTTTCTTACTGTTCATCGGTCCTTCCCGTGACTTATTTATTTATTTATTTTGTTAAATATAATTTTAGATTTATCTAAAGTTTTAGATTCTTATCTTGATTTTCCAACCTTGATATTTCTTTTTTATTTGGACTTTTTAAACTCTAGAATATTATGTGTTGAGTTGGGTTGTAACAGCGACAGTGGCGAATTCAGAAATTTTATTGGGGGATTCATACTACTTACATGTAAAAATTCATAAAAGTAATTTTGAATCTAGTAAGAATTGTCGGTAATTTTTCTAAATTTTATGTAAAATATCTATCGAACATTGATTTTTTTTAGTACAATAAGTGAGAATAGGGGTTTCAAACTCACCACCTCTCAGTCAGAGATAAGTGTCACATGATGTTGACTCTACAAGAACATTAATAATAATAATAAAATTAAAAATTAAACTCGAAATAGTGAAACTAATAATATATAAAATGTAAAGTAAAAAAAACTAATATATAAAATGTAAAGATAAAATGTACTTTGACAATTAAAATTGTCAAACTTTTTTATATTATGTAAAATTAAAATTAAAACCCATATAAAATAAGAAGATGAATTGTCAGCCACAATTAAATCCGTAGATGAATTCATAAAAAGAATTATTGACCATCTGTGATGAGAACGATAATGTATAAATTTAAAAAAAAAATAAGCATTGGAATTATCAGCAACAATTAAATCATAAAGGCCCCACTAACTTTTATATGTGTGTATATATATAATTTTTTGACATATTGATTCTCGAAAAGAATTTGATATAAGAAATTTACAATTTTTCTTAATTTTTCATTTTTTTTTAAATTGACCTGATCTATGATTTTTTTTTTCCTCTTCAGAAATAAAATTGATTATTTTATTTTCTTTTATAAAACTCACGAAAAAGCTACATAGGAAAAATTATAGGGAAATCACGAATTAAGATTGAACACAAGCACCGGAAGAATACGAATTAAAAAACATAAAGAAAAAATATGAATTATGAAAAAGGAACAAAAATACAAATTAAAACAAAATAAGATGCAGTATTGAAGACTAAGAAAAACGAAATAAAAGCACAAAGATATGCTCAAACATGCTAAAGATTACGAAGTATAAAAAAAATATGTACTACAAAAAAGTGGGATTGAGATCCAAACACAGACGCATGAATACGTTAAGGGGGTTGGAGCTCAAATTAACCATTGTGATACTGACAAATTTTGCAATTTTGGAATATTATTATATACTGAACCTATAATTTAAAAAGTTGAGGTACCTTCGCCCTGGCGACAGTAAGGTGGTTACACACTGCAAGAGCAGGCGAGTGCGTCGCCACCTTCGTTGTCTGAAAACCACGTCGAGCACTACGATATGGTACTGACAGGCATTCGATTTCAGGTGTGAAGGTGGAGGCACCACTTGCTGATTGTTGGGGCGTACACTCAACCGTCAGACCTCGTACAACTTGACGCACCTCTGCTACCTCAACTGTCATCCTTTCTGGCCGGTCATCCGCGCCTATAGAAAAAGACTCTCACCTTTGCAAGTAAGTGAAAAACGTGTCACTGAAACCATAAAGACGTCTCTCATTATTTTTACTTTTTACTATAATTACTGACTTGAACATCTAGGTGTATATTAGGTCGAACACTGCATCAGCATCGAGTTTTCTGGTTACAGACTCATTTGTTCATCGATGCAGGCACTAGTCCGAGGGACACGTGGAACTCTCCGAAATTTGCCATCACCATTATGTTTTAGTCTTTCAATTATCAAATGATTTATTTTAGTTCTTAAACTTGGGTGGAAAGAATATTTTTAGTCTTTTTTTTTTGTTAATTTTCCAATGGATGATCTAACAAAAATTTGAATTTTGTTTTCTCCGAAACTAAATGTCTGCTGGTTGTATATACTTTCAAATACTTTTTATTTAGACATTCACTCATCAAATCTATACTATATAATAAGTAGAAATTTTCCCCTTTAATTTTAAACTGTTTGTTTATAATTTGATGACAATGTTGTCATTTCTCTCCTTAAAATTACACTATTTTTCTCCCACTCTCTCTTTCAATCTCTCCAAAATTACACCACTCATTCATATTCCTCCATCTCTTTCTACTACTCTTTCTCTCTCCACTATTTTCTCTCAAATTTATTTTTCTCATAAATTATTGATGAAGGGTTAATTACTTTTATTATTTAATAATACCAAAAGAATATAAATACTTTATCTTTAAAAAATTAGAATATATCAAGTTTTATCTTTCGTTTATAAATTAATTTTAAAAAATTACAAGTTATTGAAATATGAAAGATTATTAGCAAATAGATCTATAATCAACTTATCTGTCGTTTTAAATTTATATTATTCTAATAATTTATTTACTTTAATTAAATTATGCCTCTTGAATTTTTGTAAAATTAATTTATATTATAAATCTTAACTACAATTTTTTAATGTATTTTTTATACTGAAAAATAAAACTACCAAATTTTATGATGCACGTGTTGTAACTAGTAAAGAAATAAAAGTCTTATCCATGTCAAATTTTTATTAAATAACTCACTTAAATAATGTATATTAAGGACTAAAATAAAATTGAATAAAATAAAATTTAGAGAGCAGAAAATAAGATCTAGACTATTTGCATCTTTCATCTATGTCTCACTTTCTAATATTTTTAAAATGTTTTTTTAGTATAACAAATGGGGTGGGGGAATCGAATTTATGACTTTAAAAATAAATTACAAAAATAATGTTAGTTTAAAAATAATAACTAAATAAATAAATACAAAAGTAAGTTAGGTTTTTGAAACTATTGAAAAAAATAGGTTAGGTCAAAGAAGAGGTCAAAACTCGCGTACAATGGACACGACTTCCGTGCAACGTGTATTGTCGACTGGCGGTTGAAGAGGCTGTTGATGGAGAAGTCGTGTATGCCACCTATTTTTAAATTTTTTTTGTTATTTTTATATTATCTTCCACCTATTTTTCAGTTTTTTATTGTTATTTTTATATATTTTTTTATTAATATTGCAAAATTAGACTAAAACCAATTTAATGAATTATAAGCTTGTGTTTTCATGTTTTTATATTATAAAGTAAACATTTGTCAAATATCAAATTTTATAGTTGTTAAACATTCGATACAAAAGTTGTTATAAACTTTAAACATATTACAAAACATAGTAATCATGTACCACATTGTCGTGGTCTTCTTACGCGACGTTCATGACGATGTTCTTGCTGAACAGATGATGAGTCAGGTTGATGAGCTGAACTAGATGCGGTGTCTAAATGAACTTTTGGTGTATGAATTGTTAGAAAATGCGATTGGATAGGAGTACTCATGATTTGTTCATCTCCTATAGCATCTTCATTTTGTTTATGAACTTGTTCAGCTTCTTGTGCTTCATCTTGAACTTCTTCATTTGGTTGTGCTTGATTGCGCCTACGACGAGGACGTCTCATTTCGAAGTTTGAAGCAACTCTTGGATAAACTGAATTTGATTCAGTTACGCGAATGCAAGTATCACACATTGATTTTAATATAGGTAAATTTTCTTTTACTGCAAAGTTTTGTACGTTACTAAAAAAATCCTATAATTTATATAATAATTATTAACATTTAATTTGATTTAAATATTTTAATTAAAAAATATAAGAAATGTAATACTAACCATGTAACCGTGATAAGCAGATTTACGTGTGATAATTACTTTCTTGTAATCGAATCATACCACTTTTGATAATCATCTGACACGGTCGACATATCTGTTGCATCACTAAATGCACACCAATCATGACGTTGACGCCATAGTGATATATATGCTTCATGTTGACGTTGCCAATCGTGATCATGTTTTCCTCGTAGGTCGATCTGATATAGACTCGTGTCAGTATTATAGTATGATAGTTTATTCAGTAGAAGCCTAAATTGTTGCAACACTCGATTTGGTAGATGCCACTCGATAATATGAAAACATATAAGAGAATTTGAAGTCAACAAAATGTCTCGCCCATTATGACAATATTCAGGTAATAGAGTCATAATGTCGTGATTGTACAATGTCCAAATAATCTGAAATCATTAATAAATAAGTATTAATATTAATATTAAGTTAAATATAATTATTTATTTGCAAGCAATATATTCACTCATACCTTGTTTGTGGCTTAGTCGATTAAAGCATATTCGATATTGAACCAACATGTTCGTAGATTGTTCAGAAGCCATCGAAACTCCATTCCATCTGCATTATGTAAAACTTATTCAGTTACATATAATTTAAAAATCACATATTGATATAACCGTGCACTGAGAGGACGTCTAGCATATTGTTCAAGAGTGAGTACATGGTGTTGTGGAGCAATTGCAGGAAACCTATCCCACGCCCACACTTGTAAAAGTATCAATGAACCTTTTATATCCAGGGTGTCAGCTCGACTAGCCTGACAGAGTTCTCGATATAACCATGAGAGGCATGCACTATCCCATGAATATCGTCCAACTTTCTCGAAATCAGTCAGTAACGTAAGGAACATGAGATGAACTAATGTGTTAGATTTATCGTGAAATAAAAATCTACCAATGAGTTGCATAATATATGCTTGTGCGTATCTCTGTATCGTAACCTCATCAGCATTTGGTGGTAATTCAGTGAATTGTGCCGCTAGTCAAGGAATACTCAACCTAGATCCCTTAAGTTGAGGAGATCGTACTCCTAGTAAATCCTCACATAATTGTGCACAATCGTATTGCAAGGATCCTATAATGGGCTCTCCATCAACAGGTAACCCTAACTGCACAACAACATCTTGTAGTGTAATAGTATACTCTCCACCAGGCATCTGAAACGAGTAAGTCTTTTACCTCCTTCGCTCTACCAGTGCAGTAATAAGGTGTCAATCTAACTGAGTAAACCATATCTGTGAAACTCATCGAAATCCAAATTGTTGTAGATATGACACTATACGATTATCTAGCCTAATGTTATGAGATACTACGACCTCTCTTCTTCGACATTGCAAAACTATGGTAGATCCATTATCCCACACTAATTGTGAACGATGTGATCGTTGTAAGTATAACTTATGTGAATCCAAAGGTCCTGGATCCATAATTAATGCTGGAATATAATAAGACAAATAACACAATTATAACCAAAGTTCATTTCAAATAACATGACATAAAATATAGTACATTACAATCTCAAATATAAAACTATTACAAAGCAACAAATGATTCAATAAAGCATAGTGTATTACAAAGCAATAATCCGAATATGTGATAAAATATAGGCTATTACAAAGCAACAATGCCACACTAATTGAGAACGATATGACCGCATATGTTTCAACCTGTACATAGAAAATATAGAATCGATTCCAATATTAATAGATCTGTAACAGTATGTTAAAAAATAATTAAAAAAATCCACCTTAATCATTCATTTGTCTCGAAGATGAAGCGTCGGAATTGCGAGTTGGACATGTACGTTTGTTATGACCTTTTTTGCATATTCCACAATGAAATTTCGTATTCGCCTCTCGCCAATCCATCTCATTGTGAATGCGGGAAGTTTTTGGACGTCCATGTTCCCTAAAAAAATTTGGGTTCGAATGAATAACATCAAACTTCACTTCCGGCCAATAGTCCCTATGTTGTATATGGTAGAATCGAGATGGATAACAAAGTTGGTACCGTGACAATTCGTAAAACTTCTTGACATAAGGCAAATATGGCAAGTGAACATGATTGCAGACTGCAATTACATGAGAACACAATATCTTGAAAGATTGCCACTTGTTACAAGTACATGTGTTGTCCTTCAAGCAAACGACTTGAGTATGTTGGCCTTTATAAGGAGATGACCTATCCATTCTTGTTTCGATTTGAAATGTTTGTGTCTCTCGATCAATAGAAATCACTAAATGCGCCGCCGCTCTTTTCTCCCACCTCCTCAATTTATTTAAAGCATACTTTGTATACTTTTCACCCCAAGTCAATGCTTCACTGATATCATCTCTACGTTTCTCGAAATAAGTAATAGTCTTAAAAAACGTAAACTTCACCAATGCAATAATTGACAACATTCTAGTTCCCTTGAAAACACCATTAATACACTCTGCTAGATTTGTTGTCATCCATCCATATCGAAATCCTTGATCGTGTGCTTGTGTCCATTTTTCTATGTTAATATGAGTGAAGAAATCAATACAATTTTGATTCAGTTGTTGTAACTCACTCATATATCTTTCAAATTTATGCTTTTGGTGTTGACACCCAGCACGATACACCAACTCTTTTAAGAGCTTTGAATTATATTTTTTGTTGAAATTACTAGTCACATGACGGAAACAAAACCGATGATGTGTTCTTGGTTCACTCCAACCATTTTTCTTACTTTTCACAGCCGCCAAAATACCTCCATGTCGATCAGAAATTAGACAAATTTCATCTCGTTGGGTAACCAAATTGGCACACAAAAACCCCGGCCAGCTAGAAGTATTTTCCTCTTCGATAACAGCAAAAGAAATAAGGAATATATGTCCATTTGCATCAATTGAGGTAACAATAAGTAATTATCCCTTATACTTGCCATACTTGTGTGTACCATCAATCTGGATTAATGGTCTACAACGTTTAAATCCTTCAATTGCAGGACCAAATGACCAAAACACTCGCCGGAAATAAGATTGCCAGGTTTATTCGAAGGTATCAAATCTCAGAGTACTCGAGTGTCGGTATTGTAATGCACCAAAGCATTCAACCAGTATGAGAGCTCTTCATACGATTTTTTTCAATTTCCAAAAACTTTAATTAGTGATTTTCGTTTAGCTTGCCACATACGTCTGTAGTTCACACAATATCCAAAACATTTTTTATGACTTCTTGTAATGAAGCTACAGATGTATTAGGATCACGTCGTACAATATTCTGAATTTCATTGCACATAAAATTTGCGTCTAATTGAGAGTGATCCTGTGTGAGCTCGACATATAAGCATAATGAACCTCCTCAAGTACACTAATTTCAAACATCCCATGAGATTTATGTCGACGAGCACGGAGTTTCCACTTGCAACCGTCATTCCACTATTTGCATTTTACATACCACATATCTTGATTTGATTATCTTACAACAAATTGATAATGTTGTGCAATATAATATTTCTTGACAACAAGTTGTAGTTCTTGCTTGCTCCTAAATTTTGACCTCATACGTATGTTATCCACATTCATTTCTACAGACATTGACCATTCTTCCAACTTTGATCCTTCTTCACATATAGAGTCTACAATCTCAAAATCTATTTCAGTAAACATCTGCGAAGGTGCTTCTTCATTTGGAAGTGGTGGATTCAAATTTACTGGAAGGTTCAAACACAATTTAGTTCCAAACAATTCATCGACTTCTACTTCAATATCAGAAATGGACCCATTTCAAGGTTCAAGTATCACCATTTCATCACAATCTAACAACATAACTGTACAATATTTATAACTATATTAACGAATTATTAAAAATAACATATAACAATATTTATAACATATAACATAAATCCAAAAAAATTAAATATAACCTATAACATAAATCCAAAAAAATTACACATAACCTATATCCATACTATATACCCATAACCTAAATTGAAAAAGCAAACATAAATCCAAAAAAATTAACCATCATCCAATGTTAATCAATTTATGTCCAAATTAAATAATTAATGACAAAAACTATATATACAAATAAGGACCGATGGCAATATACAAACAAAATAAAATTAATAAAAAAAACAAAGACATATACAAACAAAAAAAAATAATAAACAAAAAACAGATATACAAACAAAACAAACTTAATAAAAAAAAGACATATACAAACAAAATCAACTTAATAATAATAAATAAAAAAAGAATACCTGCAGTCGAAGTACGATCGTGACGGCGGCGGCAACAGCAGCAAGGGGTAGCGGCGACGACGAAGAACACGGGTGGGGTGGTCGGACGGACGGCGACAATGAAGGAGGAGGGACCACGGGTAGGGGGAGAAGAAAAAGAAAGTGAAATGAGAGGGAAAGGACCATGGGTGGGGATATAAAATGTCTTCACCAAAACCCTAGAAAGTTGCGGCCATTGTCAGAAGGAAGTCGCAGCTGTTGTCAGAAGGCTGTGACTTCCTTCAGGGGCGTGGCTGCAGGTAGAGCCACATCAAAGCGAAATCGCAGTCGACAGTTGAAATTACATTGAAATCACGGTTGATGACAACGATTTTGTCCTCAATCAGGCACAGGCTGCGATTTAGCCTGAAATCGCAGCTGATGGCTACGACTTCACTAAAATCACAGCCAACTAATGCGATTTATCTACACTACTTTTGGAATAACTTTCAAACCTACCCTACTTTTGTCATTTGTTTTTAAAAAATAATTATTTAAAAAAAAATCCGCTAGGTTCATATTGGCATATTTTTAAAAGATTAGAAGAATGATATTGGTGAAAATTGAGAAATATCACTTTTCAATTAAGTTGTCATTTGTCACGCGTAACTTTAATAAATCAATTTTATACCGTAAGGAATTCATTTCAAGTCATAAGTTATTAAAAATTAGATCGAAATAGATTAAAAATTAATTCAAAAATATAATTACGTGCTGTTTGTTTCTTGGGAATGTAGATGTCCGATATCTTCTTATGCATGGAATTTCACGTCCGAAGTTTTAGATGTCCGGTATCTTTTGATAACCATGTTTGTTTCGTAAGAAGATATATAGGGATATCTTGGAATATCTAGATAGCTATGTTTGTTTTGCAGTATTTAGCCTGAAATCGCAGCTGATGACTGCAACTTCACTAAAATCGTAGTCAATTGCTGCGATTTACCTACACTACTTTTGGAATAACTTTCAAACCTACCCTACTTTTGTCATTTGTTTTTAAAAAATAATTAATAAAAAAAATCTGCTAGCTAGGTTCATATTGACATACTTTAAAAAGATTAAAAGAATGATGTTGGTGAAAATTTAGAAATATCACATTTCAATTAAGTTGTCAATTGACACACGTAACTTTAGTAAATCAATTTTCTACCATAAAGAATTCATTTCAAGTTATAAGTTATTACAAATTAGATCGAAATGGATTAAAAATTAATTCAAAAATATAATTAAGAGTTTTTTGTTTCTTGGGAATGTAGATGTCCGACATCTTCAGATACATAAAATTTCACATGTCTGCAATTTCAGATGTCCTGTATCTTCTGATGACCATGTTTGTCTTGTAGGAAGATATAGGGATATTTGGGAATATCTAGATAGTCATGTTTATTTTGCAGTATTTATTTATGGAAATGTCCTAAATTTATATAGTGCTCCAAAAATGAATATTCATATAATTTATACATCAATTTAATATAATTTACATTTATATAATAGATTTTTTAAAAATTAATTTAATATTTTGGTTTTTTATATTAATTGTATATATATATTAATTTTTTTATGTTAGTAGGTAGAATTCATATTAATATAAAACTTTTTTAAAAGCAATTAATATTGAATATGAATTTCATTTTCAACTTTATATTTTCAAAAAAAAAAATACAATTATATAATTAATGTTATTTGAGGTGAAATTCATTTATTATATTATCAAATTATATTCAAGAAAAATATCAAAGGTAAGGTGATCATTAAAAAATATTGCTTTAAAATTATGTATTTAAGATAATAGATATTATTCATAATAATTCCTTCCAAATATTAAAAGTAAAGGAAGATATTATATAATTTAATTGAAGTTTATTTTATATGTACATGTAATATAAACATACTTAATTGCATAAAATTGTTTATTAGTGAGTGAGTACATTAATTTATTTAAATTATAAAATTACAAATAAAAGCAAAGAAATTTGATTAGAGAAAGTATATGAAAAATAACGAAAGGGCAAAAATGTCAACATAGGATGCCCTCGACATGGGAGTTATGGAAACTCATGTTTTAAATGAGCATCCAAAACATCTCGAATAACTATCCTATGGACGTCTTAGGATATTCGAATATATTATATTCTCGTAAAACAAACGTGGGAATCCAGATGCTATCTCATGAGAATCTTGGATTCTCACAAAACAAATGGTCCCTTAAGACTTTTGTTGGCCATATTGTGAAAAATTATAATATTAACTTTACGAAAAATCTATGTTTTCTTTTTTAAATGCAATAGATTGGAGTGGAGATTCAAATTCATGATATGTTAATATGAAAATGAGTGTCTTAACAGTTAAGTTAGGTTTAGATTGACGTATTTTATTTATTTATTTATATTCCCGAGAAGAAAGAAAGAAACAATTATGGTGTTGAAATTCAAACACTAGGTCCCATGTGATCATTTATTGAAATTTAATTTTGTTTAATAAAAGAGGCTACCAAATATAAGGGATTGTATTGCTAATGAATTTGAGTGCTTTAATATTTTGAGAAATAAAATCATTGTGGTTGACATTTAATCTAAAAATAACATTCATTAGAATTTGATTGTGTTAGTTGACCTTATTTTCCGACTATATTGATGCTATTTTTTCTTTCAATTTTGTTAGGATTTAAACTTTTATTATTTGCTAATGTTCACATGGTTTCTCTCTCTCCTTTTTTCTTTGTTTTACTAAAAAATTCAATAATTATGGAGCAGAAGCTCGAAACTTTGACTTCAAATAAGATAATTGAAATTTCATTCACTTAGGCTTGATTTGGCCCCACTGAAATTTTTTAGGCAAAATATATGTTTTTATTTCTAATATTTTGGTTTTTTTTTCCTCTAAATTTAGTCCATAACCTTTAAAATGTTTCAATTTAGTCTCTAATATTGAAATATTTTCAATTATGTTATTCTTGCTCGTGAATATCAAAATTAGCTGGTTGTTGGAGGTGAATTATCACTTTTCATGTGTCGACATTAGAGATCAACAGTTTACCATGATGATGAGAATAACCAAATGAATCTTTCTATTTGAACAGCTCTAGGCAACTCGGTTGAGAAAGCCAAACCAAGCCATATTTAACGATTTGGCTGACTTTCATTAGGGATGAGCCGAGCTTGAAGAGTACATGCAGGCGTAAAAGGAAACATACATGTTCTCCCACAAGGTGTCACGATTATCGGGCGGTCGAAGAGCTGTTAGAGTGTTGTTGGAAGCTGACTTGTTGAGAGCTCACCTCTATAAATAAAGGTTCTCGCCTCTCACGCAAGGTATGCCAAACTATATTCTTTCTTGAGTATAGATCAAATAGTGTATTGACTTGAGCGTCGGAGTGTTTACTCTATTTTGCAAGTCATTTGTACATCGGTATCAAAAGTCTGAGCTTCGTGACCGAGACTTGATTAAATCCTTGATCAAACACTGGGTATAAGCTTACATGACATGACATTTAGTAATTCGGTAGAAATTTAAAGGCCTAAATAAAGCCGTTCATGAGATAAAACTTTCTAATTCTTCCTTTAAATTTCTAAAATGTTGGTAGTGAAATTTCTACTTTTCTCCCTTACATGCCCTAACTATTCCTCCTCTAAATATTTGTCAATTCATTAAGGATCATATCATATAAGTATTTGTATTTATAATAGGTTAGCTTTAACCTTTGCTGATAGAAAGTGTATAATTGAAAAAGGATAAAATATATAGAGACTAAATTGGACTAAATTAAAATAAAATATCCAAATATTAGGGATCAAAATAATATTATTTAATTAGCCATCATCCTTACATGCTATAATGGTTATATATATATATATATATATATATATATATATATATATATATATATATATATTTGAAAGAAAAATCCAACGAATTTGAAGTTAGTTTGTGACGCCTTTCTGGTCCATGTGTTCTCACAATAATTATACTACTAAAAACATTGGAATAATTAGCTATGGTCGTATATATGACCGCAGTATTGTGATGATACTATATTTTAGTATGGTTTATGAAAGAGGCACCGACTAATATTAGTCGTAGTCTATTACTATATAGACGATGACTAAAGATACATGTGATCTATTACTATATAAACTACAATTGACGTTAGTCGTTATCTTTACACTTGAGTGAGGTATTTGACTTGTTTTATGAAGTGTCTCACTTAATCCTATCAAGATTACATAAAAATTTAGATTTTATGTTATACACATATGTAGTAGCTTTTAAGACATTAAAAAGGCTCCAATGGTACTAAAAAAAATAAATTTGACAAATTTTATGATTGCTTAATTAGAAACCACTCTCCCTACAATAATAATAATAACAACAAAAATAACAAAATAACAAAAACAAAAAAAAAAGGAAAGGAAAAAATAAGGTACTTGGAGGGTTAGTTTGGGCATGAAAATCATTGTGTTGAAAAAGTTCACTTGGTATATTTATCTTCTATGAAATTGGTTGACTGTCTACCATAATATTTCTAATGTTGATCTTTAAATTTATGATAAAGTTAAAGATCTCCCTAGTCATTTATCTTTCTCATATCGTACCAATCATTAAATTTGCGAGTAATTTTTATTTAAATATCGTGAATATATAATCTCTCCGTCTTTATATTCTCTATATCCTATACCTTAGAAATGTAGGGTCATTCTGATATAGAATCGTCCTCTCATTTAAATTTACGCTCTTTTAAAAAAGAAATGTTACTTGTACAAACGTCCCTACTTTTCTCTTTTAGAGGTTGGTTATTAAGTCAAATGGGAGTATGCTCCTTTTGATCAACTATATAGGCTCCACATATTTTTAGGCAATCAATTATTGAGCCATTTTTAACTTTCAAACTTCTTGTATTATTTATCATAACTAATTATGGTCTTATGTGATCATTTATAATTTATTTCTTTGAAATTATTTTAATGCAGCAATATTGTTGGATGCACAATTCTGGTTTGTGTGGCACATCTCACAACTTGCGAACATAATTTCATATTGGTGTGATATTGGTGTGATGTTTGATCACGTGTACTCTAAAGTTTAAGTTTGTATTGTGTCTGAATTGGTGTCGAGTCGAGCATAAGTGAATGCAAAGTGATTGCAAATTTCTTAGAAAGTGGGACTCCAAATTTTTAGGGGGCTCTGGAAAATGTGACCCTTACGCTATCTTTACCTATTCCTCAATGGATCTTCCACTCACAGTTAGTATTTCCTTGGCTAGCCTAATTGACGTTCCACTGGCTGTCAGCAATCTGTCAATTAGAATCTTTCCTATATCGAAATTGAATTGAGCTATATGTTTTTAGACACGTTGGTCATTTTTCCTCATTCTCGACATGGTCAAGCTGAAGGGAATATGAATACTTTTACTGGGAGGGTCACGGATTTATCCCTAACAAATGTAATAGACCTTTTGGTTCTGTAAAATTGTTCTGAATTTTATTTGTATTTTTATTCCATGTTTAGTAATATTTTTAGAAGTAAAATGATTAATAGTGCTAGGATTGTTTCAATCCAATTAAATGACTGGTTATATTTTAAACTGTGAATTATGTCATAATATAATTTAATAAAAAAATATTTGCAGTAGTCAAAAAATGAAATGTATCTGCATTCATTAGGCTAATTAATAATTATTTATATTTTTATTATTACATGATTTATCTTTAATTAAATCACAAAATTGACTTGGTCAATCAATAAGGACAAAAGATAGGACAAATTTCTTTTTTACTTTCTTAAATATTTGTGCAATAAGTGTAATGATGATCCATCATAGTTCAAAAACAAATTTTGGATTTTTATTTATTTGTTAAAATCCATCCACTACGAAGCAATTTTCAAAACTCACAATCTTTCAAAAATTATAAAACAAACTTTCGAAAAGTCTTTTCGTAGGTTAACTTAACTTTCAAAGAGAATAAGAGTAGGTCTCATCGGACAAAACCTTTTTAAAAAATTATTTAGCCTTCAAAATTTCATATTTTTCAAAGGTTAGAAATCTACGATAACTATTAAATTGGTATTTGAAGGCCATGATGAAATTTATATGGATAGTGGTTTGCATCAAAGTTTTAAATGTCGATGTTGATGGAAATGTCAAAGTTTCAATTTCATGGAAATATCGATAAAATGTCGATGTCGATAGATATTTCTGTAAAAGTTAGACAAATTAAAAAATCGTAAAACATATCTCAACTAACAAAAAAAAATATTTTTTTTATTTCTAAATAAATTAAAAAGGATCAATATTATTATTATGTATATATTAGTGACATTTTGTTGATATTTTTCATATTTTGTCGATATATATATATATATATATATATATATATATTTTGTAATAAGATAGAAATGTCGATCTATCCCTCATGTTGATGTTGAATTTATAGATTCGTGGAAATGTTGATGAACATATTGATGTGTCAACAGATATTTAGTACGCTTGAATGAATGATTTTAAATATTATTTAAAATGAGTTAAATTTTGAGAAGTTTGGTGTTATTGGATTTGATTGCAACTTTTCGTGGAGTTTAGTTATTGAAGGGTGGTTTCTTTGTTACATAGAAAATTTATTTAGTTTAATTATCGAATTCTCAATATATATATATGGTTTTTTTGTTAAACAACAATAAATACATTGCTTTAAAGTCTCTTTGTATGCTCTACACGTTGTTAAAATCTAGCTACCAATTTCTTGGGCACATGGACCTTCATTATTTAATTGTATAGTAATATATGAAATATAGGAAAATTTGTATATTCATAAAGGTCAACTTTAACGGAAGATAACATTGTTACAACAAGAGAATCTATTGACCCAACTAATTCATAATTTATATAATAACCAATACATCCCTCAAACTTTAGCTTTCACAAAATGATTAAGTTTGGAACACAAGTCACTACAGTGAAAGGAAGATAGCGCCTTTGTAAAAACATCAACGAGCTGATTTTTAAACGCAACATACTTGACTTCAAAATCTTTACACACAACCTTTTCAGGAACAAAATGATAGTCGATTTCTGTATGTTTCGTTCGAGCATGAAAAACGAGATTAGTGGCAAAAGCAAGAGCATAAATATTATCACAAAACAGAACAGGAGGCTGAGAAAGAAAAATATGCAAGTCACATAATAATTGGCTAATCCAATAAACTTCGACAGCCGTGCAGGCAAGGGAGCGATATTCAGCCTCAGCAAAAGATCGGGAGATAATATGTTACGGCCGACCAGGAGATAGAATTTTTTCATAAAAAGAGTATATAACCAGAAACAGACCGTCGATCCAAAGCATCACCCGCCCAATCAACATCACAAAAGGCAGATGAGGATAAAAAAACTAGAACCAAAATAGATACCATGGGAAGGAGTGCCACAAAGATATTGTAAAATATACTCGACGGCCGAAAAATGAGTAATAGAAGAATTGGTCATAAACTGACTAACCTTATTAACAGCAAAAGAGATATCAAGACGTGTAAATGTTAGATATTGAAGAGCACCCACAAATTGACGATTTGAGGATCGTCAAATAAAGGCGCATGTGCATAGAAATAAGTAGCAACAGAAATTGGAGTTGCACAAGGCTTGACACCTGTCATACCCGGTTTAGCTAACAAGTTCGTAGTATACTTAGGCTGATTAACAAAAATGGAAGAATCAGCATGCTGAAGTTCCAAGCCCAAAAAATAAGTAAGGTTGTCCATGTCAGAGATTTTAAATTCAGCCTTGAGTTCATCTTTTAACATGGAAATATAAGATGCATCCGGTCCTATTATAATAATATCTTCCACGTAGAGAAGTAAATAAGTCAGAGAAGATCCCACACAACAAACAAACAGAGAACTATCAGCATAAGAAGCAACAAAACCTAATATGAGTAAATGAGTTGTAAAGCACTCGAATCAAGCACGAGGGGCTTGCTTCAGTTCATAGAGAGATTTATGGAGTTGACAAACATCAGATGGAAATGAGGGATCCACAAACCCATGAGGCTAAACCATATAAACTTCTTCCTTAAGAAAACCAGGGAGAAATGCATTTTTCACATCAAGTTGGTGAAGAGAACATCCATGGTGAGCTGCAAGAGAGAGAATGACACGAACAATGGTCTTTTTGATAACGAGACTGAATGTATCCTCAAAATCAACACCTTTAACCCGATGATAACCCTTGGCAACCAATTGAGCCTCATAACAAGATATGGAACCATCAAGGTTATATTTAATTTGAAAAACCCACTTACAGCCAACAACAATAATATGAGGTAAAAGAGAAATCAAACTCAAAGTGCCTGGTTGTTGAAGGGTAGAAAACTTTTCGGCCATAGCTGCACACCATTTAGAATTTTTATTAGCTTCAATGAAACAAGTAGACTCAATTTCAGTAAAGGAAGCAAAAACAGTGAAAGCCTTTAGTTTAAAAATACAAAATTTAGCTCGTGTTTGCATATGATGAGTATTGCCACGATGATGCATAGAGGTTTTAATAATAGGGGCAAGAGAGGACAAGTTTAAGGAGGGAGAGATTGGAGGTGGTGAGGATGAGGAAGAAGGAATAGACTGTGGAACAAAAGGAGATGGAGTAGGAGTAGGAGAAGGACAAGTAGAAAAGAAATAAGATGGTAGGGAATGAGTGAGGGAAGGAAAAGGATCAAAGGAAAAAGGGGAAGAAGAAGGAGAAGACGAAGGAGGCCATGACATAGTTACGTTGCAAAAGGAAAAACATGTTCATTAAATAAAACATGTCAAGAAATGACGAGTTTTTGAGTAGAATGATTAAAGCAAAGATATCTTGTATAGTCTAATGGATATCCAAAGAATATGTGTGGAGTGGTTCGAGGATCAAGCTTAGTAGAATTATAAGGTTGAAGAAGATGAAAGCACGTACAACCAAAAACTTTTAAATGATGCAAATCTAGAGAGTGACCAAATAAGCGCTCAAAAGAAGAGTGACCATCCAAGGATTGAGTGGGTATACGATTAATGAGAAAGACAGCCGTTTGAAATGCATGAACCCAACAATCTGAGGGCATGGATGCAATGAAAAGTAACCAAATAGCAGTTTCCACTATGTGACTACGCTTAATAACACCATTTTGTTCAGGTGTATAAAGATAAGATTTTTGGTGAGTAATGTCTTTAGAAGATAAAAACTGAAAAACAGCGGTGTTGACCAATTCGCCACCACCATCAATATGATAAACCTTGAGTCAATAAGACAACAAATTTTCAGCTAAGGGAACAAATTTTGGAAGGACATGATTAATATCAGATTTGTGAATTAAAGGAAACAGCCAAGTGTACCGATTAAACTCATCCACAAAATTAATATAATAACGATAACCTTGAAAAGAGCTAACAGGGGAAGGTCCCCAAACATTGCTGTGAAAATTTTTTAAAGGCATGGAAGACAAAGAATGAGATAATGGAAAAGGAAGTATTGATATTTTAGCTTTCAAGCAAGAAATACCATCACAAGTATGAATTTTAGCAGAACCAATAGTAATATTAATACAAGATAAAGACTGATGCAAGCCAGAGGAGAGAGATGACTCAACCTATTGTGCTGTGGAGCAATTTCCTTATCTGCTAAAAAAGTAAAAGTTTTCGTTGGAGGTGTCGTAGGACGTTGCTGGAAAGAGGTGAGAATGAGATAAATGTCACCGTTACTCTTACCTTTCTAAAGAATGGTTCTTGAAGCCTTGTCCTGAATGAGGAACCAAGTGGAGTCAAATATAAACACACAATTGTTATCAAGACAACACTAATGGACAGATAAGAGATTGGTAGAAACATTAGGAGAGTAGAAAACAGAAGAAAGTTGAAAGGAATGAGTCGAGGTGGGTAGAATACGAGAACCAATATGCATCACTAGCAGTGCTTGTCCATTGCCAACAGTCATACATTCATCATCGTTGTAAGGAGAAACGATAGATAAATTAGCCAAGTTAGAGGTAAGATAGGTGTTACAACAACTGTCAGAGAGCAAAAAAGCAGATGTGGTCGCTAAAGCAGTAGGAGACGAGGTCATAGCAACCATGGTAGCAAGGTGAGAAGGTGGATGACGTCCGTGATAGGAGAAGTTCATCCTATTCTAGCAATCAAGGGCATAATGTCCAAATTTGAAACAAATTTGGGATTAAAGACGGCCACCACTGAAACCATCAGAATTTCCAGTAAGAGGACAACTAGCAAGAAGAGCACACGAGAAAGTACCACGTCCACCTGTATTGGGGTGATAAGTATCACAATTGATATGAGAAACACCTCTGCCTTTGATGAAATTAGAACCATGATGGAAATTGCTGAGTTGAAATTGTCTATGCTGCAAGTGGAGTAATTTGCATGAAGACTAGAAGTTGCAGCAAGGGCAACAACAGAGGAATCAATCTAATTAATTTGTTGGGCAAGAAAACATTCCTCGGATTTCAACAAAGAGTGAAGCTCTTCCAAGAGAAATGGCTCCTTAGGGGTGCCAATAGATGTTCGAGAAGGGTTGTAATCGGCTGTGAGGCCATTGATGATGTGAATCAATACATCCTCATCTTCAATAATAACCGCAATAGCTACCAATTTATCAATAATTTCCTTAATATGTTGAACATAAGAATCAATAGATTATGTATCTTTCTTCTTGATGGAGTGAAGTTCTATTTTCAAATCAAGATTGTGGAAGCGGGTGCTAGCAGAGTAACGGGTCTCAATAGAAATCCAAAGATCGTTCGAGGTTTGAGATCCAATGACATAGGAGAGAGCGGTAGGCAATAATATCATATTGATAAGAGTAATTAGGGCTTGATTCTTGGGCTACCCATTGTGTATACACATGATTAATTGAAGCAAGTGTCGTAGAAGAACTAGATGTGTCCGTCAATTGAAAAAGACGATTGGGGCAAGGAATAGAGCCATCGATCCAGCCGAACAAAGAGTTCTCACGAAGAATCGAAGAGACCTGATATTTTCAGAGAGTAAAATTTGAAGAATCCAGGCAAATTGAGACGATGTTGCAAAGGTTGGAGAGGAGAAAAATTGGGGAGGTTTGTGAGGATATAAGGGCAGAAACGGACGAAGAAATCGTGTTTGGAGAAGAATAAAAAGCCATTGACGTGTGTCAAAATGGGCTATATGTTGGGTGTATTGCCCTAAACTTGTCGTTTGTAATTATGTAAAAACATATTTATATTGAATAAAGTTATGTTTTCATATTCAATCAAATTGTTGTTGAATTTATTGTTAAAATCCAATAAACTAAACATCTAAGTTTATTTTCATGTAACCGGGACAATATATATACTGGGTATATATTTGATATACCTTCGATAGACATGTGATAATGTCCCAAGAATAACCTAAAGGGTCTATAGTATATGGATAAGGATGGGTACCTTATCCTGGCAACACTATGGATACGACCCACTTTGTAAATGTTAGAAACAACCCAATCTAGATCGTTCGTGTGGAGACATGCGAGTGTGGGTATTCTATACAATGTGTTTGTATAAGACCGCACCGCGAAATAGCCAATATTTAGATTTAACACCATTGACTAATATATCGCTATTTCATAGGATGACCAGACAACTTATTCTCAATCCTGAGTGAGTTATGGACTCCTACCCATGAGGGCTCGTCCTTTGATTTGTATGGGTGAGAGTGGCCCGAATCACCGACTCAACATTCTTACCATTTTGGGGATGAGATCGAGTGGGGAGCTAGAAACATAACTACACAAGACGAAATTCACTCCTTCCCGACTTTATAGGAGTAGATGAGTGTTCCCTTAAGTGCTGACTCTGGGACTTAAACAATGAGCCTCACCCTCTCACTGGCTCGAGAGGGACTTCTGGTTATTGGTCAGACCATAATTGGGTTGTTCATTAGAGAAGTAGTGGTATTTAAGGAGCAAGATGTAACTCATGAGTAAAACAGTAATTTGACCCAACTAGAGTTACGAGCACTCGTGAAGGATTGACTTGCTTCAATGGTTGTACATCCATGGACATGAAAATATTCTGCAATGAGAAGAATGCAGCTGTGAGTCTTTAGTGGAGTGATCTGCAGTTAACAAATGTTGATTAACTTGGTTAATGAGTATGACCGATTGATCTTGTATCGTCAGAACTTCTGATTTGCAGGTCCATAAGGTCCCCTAGCTAGCTCACAACAGGTAATACGAGGATCAAGTTTCTTAGAAGAAAATGAAACGTTCAAATTGCTCAAGGAATTACATATATATATATATATGTATATATGTATTTAATTAATAATTAGATTATTGATTAATTAATTAATAGAATTGAGGGGGGAGTGGGGAGGTTACAGCACGTCACTATTGGTTGACAAATGCAGGAATGTCCCTGTATATGAAACAGAACTGCATTATTTTTCCTCCATCTCTCTCAATCCAAAATCTTTTTGCTTTCAAGGTAGTGCTCCCACAAGTACTCCTTCGTTCCCAGAGGATAATCGCGAAGATTCATGGTGGTGTTGAACGGATTTACTTGAAAAGCTTTGGAGATCGTCTTCAAAAGTAAGTAAAAGTTTTCTTTTTTTTTCTTCATCGTGGTGTCATTTTGTCCCTAAATTCACGAACACGATACTCATTTCCGCTCTGAGATTAACGTCCTTATCACTATAATATCATATGGTAATATATGAAATATTGGAAACTCTATATATTTGTAAAAGTATGGCCTGATGTACAAGTATATATATGTTAAATTGTTTATTAGCTTTTTAATCTTGTATTTTCCTTTAGTTATTTTTCTATTATTTGCTCTCCTCTAATGTGTTGACATGTGTATTATTTTTTTACTTATTTATTAGAGTCCTCTATACCAGTCAATGCATTTTAGTTTTCATTATTCTTGTCGCGACGGGTTTGCGACGTGGAGCGGCCCACTTTTATCTCTAGAGGAGAAAAATGGAGTCGCCACCAGTCTTTATTTATAGGATGTGACTAGCCACCCAAATGCATGGATAAGTTGGTGTGCATGTATGAGTTCGGGGGTCTTTTCTGTATGGGGAAGGTATTAACACCCCACAACACTCGTTCAATGAACGATAATTTATTTTTCATATTATTTTCAAGAAAAATGGCCTTCAAATAAAAGAATTTTATTTTTATTTCTAAATGTCCCACGTTTTATTGATCATTATTCATAATGTAAATAATGACCAATAATTATGAGTGGCCTAAAGCTATTAAGAAATTTTTGTTTATTTGAATTTAATTCGGTCATCCAACATAAATTCATGATCACCTCGAGAGTATTAGGAAATCGACCTTTCGAATTCCTCAATTTCCATCGTATTAACTTTTTAGGAAAAATATTAATGACAAATATTTGATCTGTTATTTTTTAGAAATATTGTAAATGCTTTTAAAAGTATGAAATTTTTAGGAGAAAATGCGTTTATAAAAGATATTTTCTCAGATAAATATTTTTTTAAAACCATATTGATTAAAATTACACATTTTTTAAGAAAACATATTAAAAATCAAATATTGGCCTCCCGAGATATTGATCTTTACCTCAAGAATCCAAGATCATCGGCCTCCCGAACATTTCAAGGTTACATCGTTGGGACTTTCTTTTACCAAATTTTTAGTTGAAGATATTTAATAAAATTAAGAAAAATAACATTTATTGTACAATATTATATACATTTGCCAAATACCATATATGAAATCAAAATAAACATGTTAAAAAGATAATCAATAAAATCACATGTTACAAATAGTTCAAGCAATCATTATATGAAATTAACAATAGAGATAAAAGAAGAACAAGGCGAAATAAAATAAGGGAAGAAACATATCCGAGAATAATGTCGAAAGAATTAAACTTGCGCTTAGAACATAGGTAGGCAAAACATTATGTGAGGAAGCATATCAATCTACTTTATTCGATAACAACATGGAAAGCTTACCGTCTTGAGAACAAAACTCCGGTTTTTGCCTTCTTATTCAAATGTGTCGCGAGTCAAATGATGGAGAAGAAAGTTGTGGTGAAAATAGTTGATAGAGCAAACTTTGAGAGAAAAATGAACAAGGAGAACAAAAAATAAAGAAAATAAAATAAAATTAACCAAAGGGAATGGAATGAGATAAAAGAAGTTAGGTGAGTAGAGTAGAGAGCGAGTGAGATAGTGTGTGATAGATTGTGAGGAACGAGTAGGAAGAAGTGAAAGAGAATTTGTGACAGAACGATAAAGTAACAAACCAAGAGAAAAAAAAATAAAAGGAGACAAACCTTAGGAGAGATAAAAAAAAATGAGAGCAGTAGGATTTCTTTCTGATGTGTTTTTCCGTCCTCTTCTTGACCTAAACCACTACTACCTATTTATAGTGTTTTCAAAACCCTAATTTAGAAATGGAAAAAATATTTTCATTCATTACCCAATCAATCCAATCTTATGATTTTATTACAAATTTTGATTTTTAACAAATTATGCTAAATCAAATTTAAAATTTTTCCATATGAGTAAGATTTTATTTTATTTCTATTGAAAGATTTTATTTTGAGAAAATATGGTAATTCACATCTAATCCAATTTTTTTTTTTTGATTTTATTACTTTTTTTATATTTTATTTAAAAAGATTTGATTTTGGGAGGAAATCAATATTGAAATCAAATACTTTTTTATATATATATATTTTTTTTGATAAAACACACCAAAGGGAAAATATTGACGATAAAATAAAAACAAAAATTTTACAATAAACTACTATAAATCAAATAAAAAAAGAACGATGAAATGAAATCCCCGATAAATTTCGGGGTTTACAATTCTGCTTGGTCTCATCTTTTGGCTTATTGTCGTACATGGTATCAGAGCTTGACTCTCTCTCCAATTTTTTTTTAATGGCTTATTCCTCAAATACTAGAATCCCTTCTACCGGCATCTCAATCAAACCAGTAATAGCGCGGGCGATTACTCCCACTACTTCGACAACTACAGTGCGAAACCCAAACCCAAATATCCAGTCTCTTTCCAGCCCCCCAATAACCCAAACACCTGTTTTCCTTAGTCCTCAAATATCTCTGACATTACCTCAACGTGATAATCGGTTACGAAATGGAGAATCTGATTGATAGCTCTCTTCCTTGCCCACCGCAGTTTTTAGATATAGCTTAGCTACATGTCAGTCCCCAATATTATGTCTAGTAACATTTAAACAGAACCCTAATGTCTTGGTTCTACGGTTCTTTGTCTGAAGATAAAATATGAGAGATTGTTGGTTACTCTACTGGTTTGGAAATATGGGAATCCTTGCGTTGGTCCTACGAATCGACTTCTACTGCTCGAATCATGAGTCTTCGATCTTAGTTATATAATAATAAGGACGACATCTCCGTGCAACAATACTTAGCCAATATCAAAGACATTGCGGACAAACTTTCTGCCATTGGAGAACCATTATCCTATAATGACCATTTGGGGTACATTTTGGAAGGTTTAGGGATAGAGTCCAATGCATTTGTCACTTCCATTCAAAATCGTACTAATCACCCTTCCTTGGAAGATGTTCGTAGTCTGATGTTGGCCTATGAAGCTCGCCTATAAAAGCAAACAGCAGTGGAACAGCTTAATATTGCGCATGCAAATTTTGCGAACCTGGTGGTGTCTCAGCCAAATAAAAAATTTCAGAAAAACTTTTATTCGGGCAACAGAGGAGGCTAATCTCAGAAATAAGGAAATAATTTAGTCCAATGCCAAGGTACATTCTCTACTCAAGCGACACTCATTTCCTCCCAATGTTGCAGTGCTAGCATCTTAGGTCGCCTACAAAACCAAACTAATACTCAACATGGCCTCATAACTCTCAGCCTTCAAATGCAAACTAAGTTCAGTGCAAACTATGTGGAAAACTTGGACACACAACAGCTGTTTGCTACCATAGGAATAGTCTCCAGCAGCCTACACTCTCCCCTCAAGCACATTTTCATTATCTCCCACAACCCACCTACAATGGTGGTGAGTAAGTCATCATGGGTAATGGTAAGTCTATACCTTTACAAAAATATTGGCTCCACTATTCTAAAAAATTCTCATTCCACTTCACCAATTTTTCTAAAGTATGTTTTACACATTCCTACTTTATCTCAAAGACTAATTAGTATTGACAAGCTTTGTCACGATAATCAAGCCTTTGTTGAATTTTATCCAACTTACTTTCTTTGTGAAGGACCTTTCGCTCCAAGATGGTTCTTCTTCGGGGGCAATCTTGATCGTAGCCTATACAAGCTATCTCCCACTGATGCCAAGTCTTTTTTTGCTCCCTCCATCATTGCTCCTGCTGCCTTTCTCAATCGCCTTGAAGACACTTCGATTTGATATTATAGATTAGGTCATCCAACTCTTAGCATAGTGAAACAAGTTTTGAATACATGTAATCTCCAAGCCAAGTCTAGTAGTCCTCATTTCTTTTGTAAAGCCTGTCAAATGGCTAAAATTCATCGTCTGCCATTTAATTTATCTCAAAATAGAGCTACTACTCCCTTTAATCTTGTTCTCATTCCGATGTATGAGGACCTTCCCCTCTTGTTTCAGTTAATGGAGCCCGTCATTTCTTGCTTTTCATTGATGACTTTAGTCGGTTCACATGGATATACATTCTCAAATCCAAAAGTGAAACCTTCCAAACCTTTTTCAATTTCAAAGCCATGGTTGAAACCCAATTCAACGCTAAAATAAAAAAGATCCAATCCGACTTGGGTGGAGAATACCGAAATATTTCTTCCTTTCTAGCTCCTCATGGTATTAATCATTGTGTCTCTTGTCCACACACGCCACAACAAAATGAGCGAGTCGAAAGAAAAAAATTGACATATAGTTGAAGTTGGTCTTTCACTCATGGCACACTCCAACACTCAACAAAAATTTTGGCCTAATGCATTTAAAACTACCGGCTACCTCATCAATATAGACTCCAATCTATTGTACTTTAAAATCAGTCTCCTTATGTTGTGCTCTATGGAAAGCAACCTGATTACAAACTCCTTCGAACTTTTGATTGTGCGTGCTTTCCTTTTATTCGTCCATTCAATGATCATAAATTACAATAATATCGTTTATTGAATGTGCTTTCCTTTTGTGCCTTGATTATACTTCCGGGCGGTTGTATATATCACGACATGTTATCTTCAATGAAAATACATTTCCCTTCACTTGTAAGCCAATTCCTTCATTTTCTAAAATCCATCATTCTCACCCTGACCACTATTCCTTTCCATATCATTCTTTTAACCCATACACGGTCCCTTTTTGGTTCCTAATTAGGGATGGCAACAGGGTAGGGTGGGACCGGGGGGCCATCCCTACCCCGTTGGGGATTTTTCCCCCATCCCGGCCCCGTCCCCGAAATTTTGGGGGCAGGGACGGGGTGGGGATTCCCCAATCGGGGACGAGTTCCCCGCAAGGAATCCGTCCCCGTTATAAATATATTTTTTTAATTTTTAATTTTTAGTTTTTTTAATTAATTTTTGTTATTACTAGTATAAAAATGAACAAAAACTGGCTAAATGGGATATTAGCTTGAGTTTTTTTTTCAAAAAAAAATTATAAAATTAATATATATTAATTTTATTATATAAAAAAATAGAAAAGATAATAAAATATTAAACAGGTCAGGGATGGGGTGGGGAATCCTCGCCCCGTCCCATCTGGATCCCGATTGGGATCCCAGTTTGTGTTGGGTTTTGGCAAAATATTGGAATTAAAGTTCCCACATTAGAAGAATACAAGGATGGTCTCCATGTGCTAGAAGTTGTACCACATCGAAAAAGTACAATGAGGAGATGTGTTTCAACTACTATAAAAGGAGCTCATGGACTTGGGTTTTAATCATCCCAATTGAAATACTTTAAGCCTGATATACTTGTTTTGTGTAATTGGGGTCGGGGAGAGAAATCTGTGTGATTGTAATAATTTTTTTTTCTCCAGTTTGGAGTTTTTCCACGTTAATTATTCTTGTGTTTATTTATTTTATTGCTTTCTTTAAATTTCTCAGTTATTTTCTGCTTATTCCTGCGGTAGAAGTAGGGGATTTTTCCCAACAAGTGGTATCAGAGCTTTAGGTTTGTAGTTTCTAGAATTTCTGAGTATGCTCTGTGGTTGCAGCATTGTCTGAACTTCCACATCAGAAAAGATTTCTTGAAACGAGCTACGGTTCTGTGAATAGTGTGGATTGTTCACTATTTGCAGATTTGATAGGAGAGTGTGAAGCAGATATGTCATTCTTTATGAGTCCAGTGAAGATTGACGTGGAGAAATTTGACGGAAGGATCGACTTTGGCTTGTTGCAAGTGCAAGTCAAGGATGTGCTGATACAATCTGGGTTACACAAGGCGTTGAAGGGAAGACCGAGTGAAGGTGCTTCGAAAAAGCTAAGCGGTGATGGTGGTCCAATGCAGTCCAGTGGCGGTTCCAGCAGAGGTTCTAAGAAGTCTAGCATAAGTGATGAAGATTGGGAGGAAATGGATTTGAGAGCTGCAAGCGCGATACGAACAAGTTTGGCTAAGAATATTCTTGCGAATGWGCATGGAATTTCGACAGCCAAAGAACTTTGGGAGAAGCTCGAAGCGTTGTATCAGGCAAAGGGCATCTCAAATCGGCTGTACCTGAAGGAGCAGTTTCACACGCTGCGAATGGAGGAAGGTATGAAAATTTCAGATCATCTGAGTAATCTCAATAACATCATCTTTGAGCTGGAGGCGATCGAAGTGAAGATAGATGATGAAGATAAAGCACTCATGCTCATCTTATCACTTCCAACTTCTTATGAACACATGGAGCCGATCTTGATGTATGGGAATGATACTTTGAATTTTGCTGAGGTTACTAGTAAACTCTTGTCAGAGGAAAGAAGGCTGAAGAGTGAAGGGCGTACTTCACATGAAGATTTGGCACTGGTAGCTAGCAATTGGAAGAAGAAGAAAGACTCCATACAAAAGAAAGCTTGTTGCTGGGGATGCGGACAGTCTGGACACATGAAGAAAGATTGTCCCAATAGAGCCGATTCGTCAAAGGGCTTTGGGTGGGATGCTGACAATATTTCTCTCATCAGGGGAGACGATGATCAGTTCCTTTGAAGAGAGAGAGAATTCATCCTCATGGTATGTCCACTTTACCATGATAGAGGATGTGATGTTAGCGGTTCCACAAGTTTACACATGGACATTGACTTGGCGGTTATGCAAGGTGTGTGTGGTGGAAGTTATGTCGATGGCTGAAGAACTTCCAAGTGAGCCAAGTAGGTGRAAGTTGCACCATAAATCTCAGCAGGATTTATCGACATGTGACAAGGAAGAAAACTCTTGGAAGGCGATATTCCAAGTGATCTACTTTTATGGTGGAGTAGGCTATAGTTCTCTGAATTGAGAATTATGATTGTCGGTGAAGACAATGAATGCAGTAGAAGCTGTGAACTTTTTTCAATATCTTGCCAAGGTGGAATTTGTTGGGTTTTGGCAAAATATTGGAATTAAAGTTCCCACATTGGAAGAATACAAGGATGGTCTCCATGTGCTAGAATTTGTCCCACATCGGAAAAGTACAAGGAGGAGATGTGTTTCAACTACTATAAAAGGAGCTAATGGGCTTGGGTTTTAATCATCCCAATTGAAATACTTTAAGTCGATATACTAGCTCTAGTTAACTGAACGGTATTTGTTTTGAAAGAGTGTTTTGTGTAATTTGGGTCGGGGAGAGAAATCTGTGTGATTGTAATAATTTTTCACATAGTGGATTTTCCCTTGTGTAGTTTGACCTCGTCCCCAGTCAAACCAGGGACTCCCCGACCCAATCAGGTCAGGTACCCGCGGGGATCGGGTCCCATGGGTTTTTTTGCCATCCCTATTCCTAATCCTAATCTTTTCTCTATTATTAATCCCACTTCTCAAGATCATTTTGCATCTCCTGCTAATTCTTTGTCACAAGTATCATCTCCCCCTAATGTTCCTACTTATCACCATATTTCTTCATCCTCATCACCGTCTTCATCTAACACCACCATATCTCCCACCATATCACCTAGCTCCACAAGCCATAATTCTGCTAGCTCACCCATTTCTACAGCTCACCCTATTCCACCATTCCCATATCTCCCTTTATCAAACTCACCAATTGCAACAACTCTTTATCAAACTCAGCACACCACCCTCCCCGTACCACTACTAATACCAATGTGCATCCAATGGTAACGCGTTTGAAGGTTGGGATTTTTAGGCCAAGGTTGTGGTTAGTGAAGACCTTTAATGCTAGTTCCTTTCAACATATAGAACCATCCAATTATATGGTGGCACTAGCCGATCCAACATGGTATAAAGCTATGGTTGATGAGTATCAGACGCTGATTTAAAATGGAACCTGTTCTTTGGTCCCTATGCCTCCATCTGCCAAACTTGTTGGCTCCAAATGGATTTTTTGTATTACATTAAAATCCTCAGGCGAAATTGATCGCTTTAAAGCGCTTTTGGTTGCATAGGGCTACACTCAAGCATATGGTATACGAATCTTTAGTCAAGTTATAAAGCCAGTTACGATCAGGATTGTTCTATCGCTTGCTATTACTTTTAACTGGGGTATATGTAAGCTTGATGTTCAAAATGCATTCCTCCATCGTGATCTTACTGAAGAGGTCTACATGCGACAACCTCCCGACTTTGTTGATTCGAATTACCCGCATGACGTGTTACGTTTACATAAGGCCATTTATGGACTCAAACAGAGACCACGAGCATGGTTCACAAAATTGAGTAGTTGTCTTATGCAGTGGGAGTTCCTTGATTCCGAATCAGATTATTCCATTTTTATCTATAAAGATTCTAGTTACATTGTGATTTTCTTAATTTATGTTGATGACATATTAGTTATTGGGAATGTCGAGCATCTTAGGTAAAGGTTCATTACTGATTTGGGCAAATTTGGGCAATCACTTTTCTGTAAGGATCTTAGGCCACTCTCATACTTCATTGGTATACAGGCTACTAAAACTACTGACTCTTTGCATTTATGCGAACATAATTAAATATGTCAGAGATCTCCTTCGTCGTGCAAATCTAGTGGACTGCAAGCAAGTTTCCACATTGATGGTTGTTGGTATTTCATTGTCAATGAATGATGGCAAGTTAATGATAACCCAACATATTACCGTAGTTTGGTTGGGACGCTTCAATATTGTACGTTGACACGACCTGACATAAGCTATAGTGTTAACAAACTTTGCTAGTTTCTACATGCTCCTACTACTTCTCATTGGCAAGCAATGAAACATTTACTGCAGTATCTAAAGGGCTCTCCTTCCCACAACATCTCGTTGAAAAGGTCCCCTTCTTTACCTATAATCTTTTATACTGATGCTAATTGGACTAGTTATCCAGATGATCATCCCAAGAAATTGGTCTGTGTCTTACTAGCCCACATCTTCTATTGTGTGACAACATTGGCTATGAATCCTGTTATGCACAACATATAGAGATTGATCACCACTTCATTCGAGAACAGGTTGCTCGAAAACAATTGGTGGCCAAGTATGTGCAATCAGAGGATCAATTAGCATACGTTATGACTAAAGCTCTCCCTTCTCTTCGTTTTTTCAGTCTACGGACCAAGCTCACGGTGGTTTCCACTTCCCGTTCACTTGCGGGAGATGTTAAAGTGTTTGCTTCTTAATCTTGTATTTTCCTTTAGTTATTTCATAGTTATTTTTCTATTATTTACTCTCCTCTAATGTGTTGACACATATATTATTTTTTACCTATTGAGTCCTCTATACTAGTCAATGCACGCTGGTTTTTATTATTCTACTTGTCTCCTCTTTTAGCTTACTGCCATACGATATAGATACATAATAACTCTAACTGAAAATTAGAAAATAATATTATTACAAAAAGAGAATAAACTAACAGAAGTAATTCATAATTTACATAATAACTAATAAATTGGAACTTGTAATAATAATTAAAAAAAAAATCTAATAAGTTCATCTTCAATTCCCATATTGGTTAAATAAGAAAAAAGATCATGGGTATATATATTATGACAATTATCTCCATTGATATATTTTAGATGAAACCAAAAATACAATCGTGAGGCTTATCTCAAACACATCATCTGTTAAGGAATTAGAATTAAACTTACAATTTGATAAATATTATTTTATCATTTAATTTTTGTGGAAAAAAACAAAAGAAGCTTATCTGAAGCCAAGAAATTGAAAATAGTTTCGAGAGAAAAGTGAAAATGTGGAATTGAGAGAAACGACAAGGGGTGGGAAAAAGAGAGAATTACCGTTTTACTTTTGGGGTTAAAATTCAAAAGTTGTATTCTTTTGAGGACCTTTCGTGAAAAGTAGCGAAGTTTGAGCTTGGTGTGGCAAAAGGTAAGCAGGGATAAAGTTGGTATTAAAGGCAAATTTAAGGACTCTTTTGTCTTTTTTCCTTTGTTTTGATGGTGTCAGACTGTCACATACAGAGGGACATTTTTCACATGCTACTGTCCTCACCTTCACTTTTCAGTTTCCACTATCGAGGGCATTTTCGTCAATATTTCAAATTATTTAAATTGAATGTGCCAAGGGCATGCACAATTTGGAATGTTTTCTTTTTTTTTTTCTTTTAAAATTTTGTTTCTTTTTTTAGAAAAAACAAACAGCATAAGTGGAGAATCTCAAACATGACCATGAATAATTTTTTACATCTTTTTTTTTTTTGTTTGTTTTAAACATTGTTGTTAATGTTGTTGAATCTCTTGAAGGGAGTATTATAAAGTTAACTATTAAGCTTTGTCTCCATTTAGCGGTAGAACTTAAAAAAAAGGTTCTAATTGTTAAATTAATTTTTTGTATTCCAATGAGGTAATGTTATTTATTGCCCTGACATGTTAATTGGATTAGACTATTAAGTGAAATTTTAGTACAATGAAGTTAGTGGCAGATCTATAATTTGATGGCAGGAGTCGTGGCAGATCTAAAAATTTTTTTAAGGAGGGCTTCATATTAATTTACAATTGAAGGATATGCTAGTAATTTATTTTTCTAAATTTACTTAGGTAAAATATTTATCAGAACTACTATTACTTTTTGATGACCCATCAATTTTCTTTTATAGTATCTCTCCATTTAGATTCCAAATTAAATCTATAAGAACATTAATAAAAGCTTAAAACATAAAATAAAAATTCATAGTATATAGAAGGTAAAGTTTTAGGTTCATAGTATAAGAATTAAAAGTTTAGACTCTAAGATTTCACTAACTATTTATTTTTAAATAATCTCAAAAAGTCAAACTCAGAATATATAAAGTGTGAAGAGTAAAAAGAAATTTTATCCATCTCTGAATATACATAATAAAAATATACATTAATGGTTGACTTTTTTAGATTTTACAAAAATTGAAATTAAAACTTATATAAAATAAGCACAATTGAATATCGGAAATGATGATTTAAAGAGGAAAAAATATTAGCACAAAAAATTATAAAAAAAATTACCAATATGTAATGGCAATGTATAAATTAAAAACAAAAATAAGTCTCGGAATTGTCAACAATAATTAAACCAAGGTCCACCAACTTATATATTCTCTTCATTTTTCTTATTTAATTGTCAAAAAAAAATTGATATATTTATATAGAAAATTTGTAATTTATCTTTTTTATTTATTTTTTAAAAAATTGACCTAATCAATGATTTAGTTTCTTCTTAAAAATTAAACCGATGAAAATTTGTTTTTTCTTTTAAAAAAAAACTCACGGAAAAAAAATTATGGAAAAAAAATAGAAATTACATGAAAAACAAAACAAAATTAAATAAATTATAAAAAGAAGAGAGAGAAAAGCAAAGGTGGAGGTCCCACTCAATCTTTTACACCGAAGTATCATGCCATCGGAGGAAAGACAAATTTGATAATTATACGTAAATTTAATATACTAATTCTATAGTATTAAATGTCCCAAAAATAGGAGCCACAAATTCATATAAACATCATCAAAATGTATCAATTTTGGATAAAAATGACAATATATAGCAAGTTAACCTTTAACTTTAAAATGGTTGCAAATTTGTTAAAAAAAAGTTATTAACATGTGTATCAAATGAATTATAAAACATATTTTACATTATTTTGGTGTAAAATTGATAGGAAAAAAACATCTCTCTCTTTTAGGAATTTTGTTAATTTCTTATCAAATTATTTAATTATCAATTTTGTGTATTAACTCAACTTAATTTGAGAAGAGTTTTATTTTTGTTAAATTAGTGAGTCTTTTTTTTTAGTTTTTTAAATTATTTTTTAATTATAGGTGAATTACAGAAAATTGAACAGACAGTAAAAATTACAACAATTATCTAAATTTAGGGTTCAATTTATAGAAATTGATACAATTTACCGTAGGAGTAAAAAATGATTTCTTATAAATGGACAACACGTATTTATCCATTATATGAAGGACAATACATATAATACATTATAATTTAAGGGGAGCACATGTTCTTGGCCCTTCGTGAATACGCCCTAAACGTAGCAACAAGCAGCACAAGAGATCAGCAGACTATCTAAATAAGTTTTATACTTAGTACTTCTGTTATCAAAACCAAAATTGAAAGTTTACATCCGTTCAATTGAAGAGATTCAAACTCGTGACGTTTTGATTAGAGATAATAAATGTCAGTTATCACTGAACTAAACTAACTAAACTTATATGGACTCACAATCACGATTGAGATGATAAGCAAATATTAACTAAATTAAATATAAAAAGACATTAATTTTTTTTTATTTATAATGATAGTCGATAGAGTTTCTACAAATTTGTGTCATATTTGATTGAACTACTTGCCACTTTTCTCGGCGCCATGAAGATTACTAAAATAGCCTCCAGGATTGCTTTCAAATCCACCTCGAGAGATATAACTGCTACCTCCACTCCCTGGAGCAACCATCATTCCTGAATTTCCACCGCCACCAACTTTGCTACCTCCTCCGCCGCCACCACCACCGCCACCGCCTCCTCCTCCGCCTTTTCCGCCACCGCCTCCTCCTCCGCCTTTTCCACCGCCGGCCATTAGAATTTGAAAATAGTTGGATGTTTTGATTTCTGAAGTTCAGAAAAATTGCTATGAAAGGAGATGAACACAAGGCTTCAAGTATTTATACAGAAAATATGGCGAAGGAAAACAATTTGTGAGAGGCTGTTTAGTAATTAAGAATTAATACTTTGAAAGTTGAAACTATAGTTACAAATTTATTATTTTGAAATTTCAACTTTCATGGTAAAAAATGGTAATTTTGAGAATATATATGGGGAAGTGGGGAGTATTATATTGCATGCATAATTCATTCATTGGTTGGTTACTTATACAATTAATTAATGAGCCTGCTGTTTTATCAAAAACGAAAAATAGACTGTTGATTACTGATTAAATAAAAAGCACCTATACTAATACTAAGACTAAGAGTTTATATGTTTTCTTATCCAAGAGTTTAAGTGTTGAAATTTCTTGGGCTTTTTTTACAGTAAATAGGCTCAGGATATGAACTCATGACCTATTCGTCAGAGATATGTGAGATTCTTTACGTTTAAAGAATAACTTACAAAGGTTGTCAAATTGTAAATTAAACATAGATTTATTATTTCTTTTAGTAAATGAAATTATGTATTTTTTAGTTGTCTAAAAATTTCCATTTTCTTATATTTTTTAACCATCATATTTACATATAGATTTTTGCAAATCTTTTTAAATAATTAGCTTGTTGCTGAGAAATAATTTGGTATTAAGATCATATTCAAAATTGGTCAAAATAATTCTATTTGTTAAATTCCATGGACAAATATTTTATCTTAATAAAATTTATTTGTTTTTTCATAATATACTTATTATGTAAAATAATACTAACATTGTATTATTTTTTAAAAACTTAATTAAATTTTCAAACTTGTAATAAGGAGAATTTGTATATATTTAATATTTGCATGGATATTTGGTCTTTATCTCTATTAATATTAATTAGAGTTGCTTTTTGCAGTCTCTTTAACATGAATTTCAAATTATCTTAATTAGAGGGCATCTTATATTTTATAATCATAAATATTGTAAATTGATGAAGGAAAATTTTTTAAATCATACTTATTAAATTTATCATTCTATTCTATTTTAAAATAACTTACTAATCATATCATAATTTCCAAATTTTCAGTACCCATCTTTACCAGTTCCAACAAACAGAACAATTGGCCCTTTTAACATTATTTGACATTTAAAAAAAAATTAATTTCTTCTAGCACTATATAGTTAAATTATACATCAAACTATAACTTTAGAAGAACAACTCGATGAATTTAGTCGATCTTTTTTGGAGGATCTTACATAGTTTCACGTCATTCTAATATATTCCATTCTCCATACCATAGAAATGCAAAATTAAAATTTTTCATTCAAATTAATTAATTATTCAAACAATTTTTTTTTTGTTTATAAACCATTGATATTCGTTATGATTGGATTTATATTAGTATTGGATTTCCAATTTGGTATTTGGGTATACAATTATGATTTAAGTTTTATTTGATAGATAATATTATTAGATATTATATGAATTAGATTTATGATTAGGAATTATATATATTATTTGATTTAGATTTTATATTCTTTTTATAATTATAATAAATTTGTAAGTGGGTAGGTTTGTATCAAGATTAAGGAATTAAATTCAATGAAAAATATCTTGTTATTCTCTCTATTTTCTCTCTAGTCTAAAACTTTTCAATATTTGAATGGTACCCATGCCAACAACTTATTAATCGAAAAGGTTAAATTTAGACCATTTTTTACGACAGACGCACACTAGGTTCCTTATTCGCCACTTTGCATTCATAGTTCCTTATTAGCCACTTTGCATTCATGACGAGTTGTCATAACTTTATCGTCTAGATAATTTGTAAAGAGATAACATGAAAAGCTACGAACAATTATAAAAAAAATTGTACGATTGTCATTAAAATAACCCTTTGGATTGTTCTCAAATGATTCACGAGATATAAACATCTCCTCCTTTTCCAGGAGCAACCATCATTCCACTGCCACTTCCTTTGCCTCTACTCCTGCCGCGGCCGCCGCCACCGCCACTCTTGCAGCCGCTGCCATCCATTAGGAATGCAATAAAAGATATTCTGATTTCTGAAGAATATGTAACAGTGAGAATATTGGTACGAAGAAAAAGAACACAAAGCCATGGAGTATTTATACAGAGAGACTGATCAAACAATTAGGCACAAACTGAGGACTTCAAAATTTGAATTATTAATTATATATTTATTAAAATTTTGAAATTTTCAATTTTCATGGAAAATACTATCGCTAATTTGAGAATGTATGGGAAAATGGGTCCCAACAATGCATGCATTTACATTTTATTTTAGTTTCTTTCGGGTAAACATCTTATTTTAAATATTTATTACTAATTAACTACCAAATTATTACTTATTAAATAGATGAATTTTGATCATTTTTAGGTATCTAAAAAAGCCCTTATATATATGCTTTTGTTTTTGGGAATTTGACTCAAATAACCCTCCAAAGCTTCTGAAATGTACAATAACCCACCCCCTCTAATTGAGCCCAAATAACCCACTTTAATATTTTATTGAATTTAAATGGAAGTAAAATTACATTAGTACCCCTCAATTCAAAAAAAGAAACTGTTTCACTTTCTTTCTCATCTCCTCCGTTCGTCTGTGTTCCGTTTTCTTCGTCTTTTCCGTTCGAGGTTCCCTTTCTTCTCCGTCTGAACTTTCTTTCTCCGTTCTCCCATTGCTAATTCGTCTTGTAAGAAAGTTAATTTGGAGATTTAAACTTCGAGGTTAGTTCGATTTCTTAACGTAGTTTAATTGTTGCTTGATTGCGAAGATTAGGGCTTCGTTTTTTATTGCATCTGAGAAGTTAATTGAAGCTTACCGTTGTCAATTTATTGCATCTGAGAAAGTAACCCGAAGTTAATTTTTTTCTTAACATAGTTTAGTTGTTGCTCAATTTCGACTTGGATTTCATTTTTTGGAAACGAAATCTGCTTTCTGTATTTGCTATTGATCTGTTGCTTTCTTTGTGGTTCTTCTGTGTTGTGGTGTGGTAGAATGTCTGTTGAAATGTCGGAGGTTGAGGTGATGGGAGGTTGAAGAAGACTATACTTTGGCCGAAGTGGGAGTAACCTCGTGCGTGTTTTAGGGTTTAGGAGGGTTTTTTGCTATCTGTTTATTTTCTCGGGCTCGACATCGGGCGAGGTTGAGCCTCGAGGTTGAGCATCGAAGTATATGAAAGAGGCTGAACCTCGAAGTTGAGCCTCAAGGTTGAGCCTATTCCAATTACCTCGGGCTCAACCTCGAGGTTGAGCCTCTTTCATATACCTCGATGCTCAACCTCAAGGTTGAGCCTCGAGGTTGAGCATGATTCAATTACCTCGGGCTAAACCTCGCCCGAGGTCGAGCCCGAGAAAATTAATAGAGAGCACAAAAAACCTTGGAATAGCTTTCAAATTTCTGTATATTGTACAATTCTCTTCGTATATTTTAGTGTGTACTTTGTTTGATTTAACTTGAGTGTACATGCTTGTTTGTATTTACTTATAGGAAATGGAAATGGTATCGAAGGTCCCTCCCACGCTGTATGCCTCGTCCCAACTGACCTGTCTATCGCACTTAACGTAGACAGTCGAGGCCATTAAAAAGAAACTTACCCCCCATCAGATGCGTCTATTTAGGAAGACTGTAGTTGGCCATCTGCTTGATGTGGACCTCGTCTTTAACGGACCATTAATCCATAGTTTGCTGCTTAAGAGGTGAATGAGAGTCGCCAGTACACCATTAGCTTAAATTTATTTGGGAGTAAGGTGTCCTTTGGTCGGAGAGAATTCGACATAATTAGTGGACTAAAATATTCGAGATCTCCCGTTAGGAAGAACACCTTTCCCGTTAGGCTTAGGGCTTTGTACTTTGATAATAAAGTTGACCTGAGCTTGGGTGAATTTGAGAAGAAGTACGAAGTTATGCATTTTGAGGATGATTGGGATGAGGTGAAGGTATCAATTGTATACTTAGCTGAATTTGTACTTTACGGCCGGGAGCGAAGCATGAAGTATGACAGTAGTCTGCTTGAAACAGCAGACGATTGGGAACTGTGCTGCAACCATGATTGGGGACAGCTATTGTTCGAGAAGACAATAAGAAGTCTGCAGCGAGCACTAGCGAAGAAGACAAAAGAGGGGAGGTTGAGGAAATCATATAGTCTATACAGTTTCCCGTGGGTATTCTAGATAAATAAATATATGTTAATCTGCACAGTAATTTGGACCTAGTAATTGTTATTAACATTCTTTGAAATTTGTACAGGTGTGGGGGTACGAGATTATATCTTCTATGACTGGACGAGTTACTAGGAAGATTAGTGACGATGTCATCCCCCGTATGCTCCGGTGGAGGTGGGGTCACTCGACAGGATGGGTCGTGCTGGAGAGGGGCATCTTCCAGTCTACAACAGTAAGTGACACCCTTCAATTTTACTTGATTTTGAACTGTATCGTATTAATATCATTTTTTGTGCAGGCCACAATCAGGAGTTTAGAATGGACTGAAGCGGAGAGGACGTTTTTGAACAGGGTATGTGAGCCACCAGCATCAGATGAGGTGGAAATGGATGAAGAAGTCCCCGAACCTTCAGAGACTGCATGCGGGGGTCAAGACAGAATCATTGAACGTCCATCTACCAATGTTGGTGCTCCCACTGATGCCACTATCGATGATACACAGGACGAAGAGGGCACAAAGAAGAAAGATAGAAATAAAAAAAAAAGAGTAACAAGAAAGTGTTCAGGCGACTGCGAAGTTTGGACATGCGTATGGGCGCTATGGAGAAGAGACTAGAAGGTGTGGAGGGTGAGCTGAAATCCATACGTAAGTATTTGAGACGGATTGCCAAGGTATGTTTTTATCAATTAAGTTCGTATTATATTTCGTTTTCACCATCGCCCTCATACAATATGTCATTTTACGTACATGGTCAACCAGTCGACCCGGGCGACATGCGAAGAGGTAAGGGAGGTGACGATGCTGGTGGAGCGGGAAGTGCAGGTGATGAAGAGTATACTCATGGGGATGCAACAGACAGTTATCCTAAAGGTGACGGACGTGGGGATGCAGCGGGCGATGGATGTGGGGATGATGCGTCCGAGGTCCATGACAACGCAATTGTGCAAAATGTCCAGAAGGAACCAGTGGACCCCGATGTAGCAGATGTCGACACTAGTGCAGTTGGCAATGAAAAAGCTATGGACCATGAGGTAGCATACGTCGACACTAGTGCGGTTTGCACCGAACAAGCCGTGGACCCTGAGGTAGGAGATGTGCATCAAGGAATGCCTCCTATTCATCCAAAGGACGTCCAGAGTACGGGCATTGGTACATCGAAGCATATGGGAGCTGTTGAGTCCAATGTCATTTAGTACCAGTCACCGATACAGGTATCTGAACTGTTGCTCACTACCTTATTTTGTTTGGGGTAACTTTGACGTCGTTCTAACGATAACATACTTTCAGGTACAAATTCTTCATGATTCATCAGACACCGACACTGACCTGGATATCGTATCCCAGTCACAAGCGACCAAGGAATCCCAGTCGCAAGCACCCGAGGAAACACAATTGCAAGAGAAATCACAAGGCCAGTCACGTGTGGACGACGACGAGGTACATGTGTTATCGCAGCCAGTCACGCGTCCAAACCCTTGTCGTGGAGAACGAGAAAAGAAAGTGCCATGGAAACTTCGAGGATCGTACGAAGTTAAAGTTGGCGGGAAGCGAAAGAGGGTATTCGAGTACAATCCAGTTCCAGATCTCCAGAGGAGGAAAAATTCAAAAAATGGATTGAAGACTACGCAGAAAACCGTTCGACCCGAAAGACACCTTATGCGTACAGAGGGAAGCAATGGTTTCGTGACCTACTTCAGCCGAACAACTGGTGCACGAATGAGGTAGATATGCTTAGAATGATGTTTGATATTAATTCCTTTTTTTGTTTTGGTGTCTATTTGTTTTAATATGACGGTAATACACGTAGGTTGTTGATTCACTGGTTATGTTCGTACGAAAGAAGCTGGAACAACATCCTGACCTATGTTCTCGTAGGTTCACCATGGGAGACACCATCTTGGCTGTATGTACCACTAAATGCCTAATTTTTTTTGTTACAGTACGTTTTTTATTCGTTTCTCTTGACTAATGACATTCTTATTGAATGTACAGAATTTTTTTCGGCGAAATGACGGCCTATACGAGTTCGTGAAATCAAAAAATTCCCCACCGTTGAGAGTGGCGCAAGAGTACGATTAGGATGGGCGGGAGAGTACCGTCATGTCATATATCGATGGAAGTCATTCGGACTACCCGCTGTGGTGGCGTGAGGTGAAGGCTATCTATTTATCGTACAATGTCAACGACAACCACTAGGTCATGATTTGCATAAATCTCGTTGACGGTGAGATCGTTGTCTGGGACTCCCTGAGGGCAATTACCACGGATGACTCATTGGAGGAGCAGCTGAACGTTATGCGCACAATCAGCCCGCCTTTACTGTATAAATCCTAGGTGATTGCGGTACGTCCAGCCTTACCAATCATACTATGGCGAATCCGTAGGGTTACGTCGACACCGCAGTAGTTTCGTAGTGGAGACTGCGACATTTTTTGTGTTAAGTATTTCGAATATGATGTAACAGGGTCTCGTTTAGATACATTGAGGCAAAATATGATGTCATACTTTAGGAGGCAATTTGCCTTTCAACTATGGGGTAATAAGGCTGTATGGTGATTGAGAAATACAATCCTATTTTTTGGTGCAATCTATTGACTTAAATTATTTTTTTTATATACTTGCTAATAGGTGCTAGTGGATTAAGTTGGTAAATGGTGAATTTAGTTAAGTGAAGTTATTAATGGAGTTTAGGACTTAATTTTCAATATTAGGATCATCTTAATCTTTATTTCGGAAGAACATTGTATTTTACGGCCGAGGTAGGCTGGTTTACACGCGAGGTTATTGTAATAACTGAATAAAAAATACGAACCTCGGGCTCCGCCTCGACCGAGGTCGTGCCCGAGGATTTTGGCAGCACTGAAAAGAACCAACCTAGGGCTCCACCTCGACTGAGGTCGAGCCAGAGAATTATTACAGTATCGAAAAAATAGCATACCTCAGGATCTACCTCGACCGAGGTCGAGCTCGAGAATTTTGACAGTATAAACCTATTATCAATGAATTCAAAAATGAACCTACAAAATACATGTTTCAAATTCCAACAAAACCATAATGTCGGAAAAACGTAGCACAGATTCAAACGAAACAATATCAATCTATTTTGTTTCAGTTGTTCGAAGCGACTGTCTACACGTCTTGCGGTTGTGTCCAACGTTTCCACATCGCCCACATTTGTGTACCTGGCGGACTTCACCGGCTGATGGTATCCTGGCAGTTTGGCGACGTCTAACGCGAGGAATGAATCTGGGTGGCTTAATCGTGTAGGCACATAGTCATCTGGTAAAATCCAATCTTCCTCATCTCCAAGCGGGTACACGGGTTCGGCATAAGCTTGTATGAGGGTATCTATTCGGTACTTATCAGAACATAATGTATGCACACTAATGTTACGAAGCACTACCTCGGTAATGGCGTGAGAGCATGGAATTTCGTAATAGTCAAATTGTTTGCACGTGTAGGTCTTGCTATTAATGTTTACACGTACCTTGGTCGCACCATCATGCACTTCGAATTCGAAACAATGAATCGGCCTGACATGATGATATCGAGCTTGTTCTGCCACTTCTTTAAGAATATTCTCTACATATTCGATGAGAAATGTTCCTCGACTAGACCCGACGGTCCGCTTATCGTAAAACCATTATTGTAGGAGAGCTCGACAATTTTCAAATAGGGCTGTTATTGGTAAAGCACGAGCATGAACGAGTACCGCATTTATGGACTCAGCGAGATTCGAGGTCATTTGGTTATACCTCATTCCAAGTTGATATGCGTTGGCCCACTTGTCGAAGCCGATGTCTTCCAAATATTTGTGTAATCCGGGGAATCCGGCGAATTGGCCCCAATAGTACCGAAACTTTGATATCTTGAACGCCTTGGCTGCTTTAGAGAAAATCCTCCTCATCCCCTCATTTCTAAACTTCTCGGTCAACTTCATTACTACATGATGCATACAGGTAACGTGCGCCGCATCAGGAAACACCGTTGCCACAAAGTTTGTTATAGTTTGATGCCGGTCAGATACTAAAACTAAACCATCAACGTTACCTATACAAATGTTAACTCTTTCCAAAAACCATGTCCACGATTCATCAGACTCCTTATCAACAATCCCGAAAGCTAGAGGGTGAATTTGGTTGTTACCATCTACTGAGGAAGCAGTAAGTAAGACACCCCTGTATTTCCTCTTCAGATGTGCTCCGTCAACCACTAGAACTTGCCGGATGCAACTTCCAAAACCCCTAATCGAGCATCTTAAGGCCATGAATGCGTACTTGAAGTATGTGTCGTCCTCCAACTTTATCTAAAATACAGTTCCTGCATTCACAGCCTTCAAAACCGCTCCATACTTATGCAGAGTAGTATATTACTCTTTAGGCGACCCTATCAATAGGCTCAATGTGACTTCTATCGCCCGCCATGCCTTTTCGTATCGGATATTTACACCGTAGTTCTTTCGCATGTCAGTAATAATATCCTTAGGACGGTAATGACGACTGATGTCCTCGAGATTGGTCTTTATCAGCTGGCTGACCACCCAACTACCGGCTTGCTTATGGTCGTGCCTCAGTGTCTCTCGTTCATGAATGTGGTCATCGAAAAACGTAAAGATGGGGAAGGTATCCGAACCTTTAATTTTCCGTGCACGCAAGACCCATCTACATCCCTCTTCTTTGCATGCAATACTTAACAAACTCCTGGTAGATTTCTTAACCTGAAACTCAAAGTTTTTTTGGATAGCAAAAACAACCAATGTAAAGCGCAATTCATCCTTAGACCGAAAAAGATTGCCAAGTGCAATGTCGTCAACCAAGTCATCGTCACAACCAATCGTATCTATCTGTTCTAAGGATGCATGCACACCCTCGACTGTTGCAGAAGGAGCATTCCTACTAACAGACTGTACTTCAACAACAGGTGTTCTTAAGGATGGATCACCATCACACACTGGTTCCTCCGCTTCATTATCATCCTTGCTCTCAATCTTTTGGTAATCATCGTCATCGAGATCATCCTCGAGGTCATCCCCAACCATATTGTACTCTTGGTCCTCATCATCTCCAACATCATCCCACTGACCGAAGTGTTCATGTTCATTATCACCTAAATTGCATGGGACAACATTGTCCGTCAATGGAGTCATAAGTTTTACGGAAGATGGCAGGTGGACAATACGTATAGGTGAGTGCATATGATTCAGTGGAGCAGGAGAAGGAACATTTTGTTCTACTTGCCATGGAAATGAAGCAAATGTTTCGGTTCGAGGATATAACGGTACATCATGTAAGTTACTACCATTTCCTTGTCTTTCCTTTGGTACAATAGATACATACAAGGGTACTTGAGAGGGATGTGGAGAGCCCATAAGGTAAAAACCAAGGCTAGTATCATTAAATATATAAAAGTTCGACACTTGGTACTGGAACTCAAATTTGTAGATACATTTAGAACAATATTAAAAATGTCGGGATTTATTCTAGTCATCTTAAATATCGCACTTACGAGGTCTCTATATGTTATTCCTTCATCAACATTTAGACCACCCATAACTCCACCTTCGTATACTGTGCCTGCCTCATTCCACTGACCCCCATAACTTACAAAAAGACGAACCATTCTGTTCTGCATTACAGAGCATTGCAAGACAATTAGAGATGAACAATAAAGTTATATATGAACATATACCTTGGGCGGGAACTAGATTTTCTCGCCCGAGGTGAGTTACATCCACAGCCACGAGAGGGGTGAGTTAAATAAAAATTTCATAATGCTAACCTGTGACCTCGGGCGAAAATTCGGTACCCCGCCGAGTTTCATAAAATACATGATTCTTGGCCGGGAATCAAATAACCCCGCGCGAGAATGATTAAAAAACTGGACTACATAATGCAGGACTGCAGAAATGGGTTTCAAAATAAAAAATAAACGTTCCGAAATAAAAAATAGCTTTTCAGATGTAGACATCAAGCAAGGTTTTTGAGAAAATGAGAAAGCATCAAAATGAAAGAACTACCTCTTCCAAAATGTTGAAACTTTCAAAAAGAATATTCACAATGCTTTTCATATTTTTTAGGATTATGCAAAGAGAATGTACATGATAAGGACTTTTATTCTCTCAGATTAGTAATGGCATGTACTGATTGGTTAGATAAAAAACTTAATAGGACTGTACAAAGTTGGTGTGTATTAAATGAACCTCGGGCGGGAATTATATCTGCCCCGGTTGGGAATTATTCCAACGGTGCTTTATTGCATTTAATGGCATTATGGTCATTTCATCTGCTCTGACACATCATCAATGCTTAAAGTAGGTCATTTGGGCACAATTTTGGAGGGTGGGTCATTTGAGCATTCTAAAAACTTTGGAGGGTTATTTGAGTCAAATTCCCTTTGTTTTTGTTATTATAATTTACTCCTGAATTCTGTTAAAATACAAGTTTAGTAATTGAATTATTATTATTATTATTATTTCTATTGGTGAGTTTCTCTATCTGGACCAGCTTACGTGCAATTCAACTATTTTACGGGACAACCGTATGACCTTACTACATCTGAGTTGTCAAGGAAAAGCGTAGGATACTAAATCCTAGGTAGGTAGCTAGAGAATAGATTTTCTACTCAATTTTTTTTGACAAATCCACACTTATTTTGTCTAATTAGTATACTTCATTCTGCTAACATATATATATGTTAGTGTCAAATAATCCCTTGCTAGTCCAATAAAAAATGTTATTGGCATATACAATCAAATTGTAAGAGAAACATAATTGAAACTTTAAAATTCATAGAATAAATTTATAGTTTTAACTCTTTATACTTCATCAACTAATTAATTATGAGTTCAACAAATGTGGAGTGTTACGGGCAAAATTAAACCTATGAATTATACGTATGAGCCACATGAATCAAGATTAGTAATAATGCAGATAAAAAGGTCGAGCCTCGAAGAGCTAAGCCCTCAAACAAAGACCTTAATGATTGGCCCAAGAACCACGAAGGTTGACGCCCAAAGACAGGCCTTGCCCAAGGACAAGGCTCATGGGCTAGTCTAGGGACCGACACCAGTTGAGGCACTCACGCTCTAGCCAAGCAGTCCAGTAGTGCCCTCGAGTTGACCCTCGATTAATGACAAACCAGGCCATAGGATTCAAATCTCAAGATAAAAGAACTCAAAGGAAGAAGATAATGGAGGAGAATTAGGTCTTCTCCTACAATAAAAAGGGAAATATATCACATAACGAGGTATGCAACAAAACTCTACTTCTTGCTACACTTCACATAACCTGTTCTAACTTGAGCATTAGAATGTGTGTGGATAACACCACACTAGTGTGTTAACCTTTCTATTTTGCAGCAGGTTTAATTTAGTCAATTTTTTTTTTTAATAGTAGTGTGAATTTGGTAATTCTAGTAGGCCAAATTTATACATTAACAGAGTCTTGCATCTTTCTACATCTCTAGAGGATCTCTAGTTTACTAAGAATCCCAGTGGGGATTTGTTAACCTTCGACCTAAGAAAATGTAATAGCTAGATATCTAATTATTCATTAAGCTAGGCTCTTATTGTGCAAAGTTTTCTAAAACCATTAAAATTGTTGATGAAGAAATCTGGTTTCCGTGGATCTCGCCAAATTCGCACCAATCTTCTAGACTAAAGGGATCGACGAGACCTGCAAAACAGAATAGCACTAAGACCATTGTGACTCTTGTCACATTGGCTTCGATGCTTAAGTTAGGATGGTGTGGTTGAGTATAGATTCTAGGGTATTGTGAGCACACCTTTAGCGTTTGGCTTACTTCCCTCTAGGGATCGTGGAACTCGAATCCTGATAAATCTAGGAAATCTGGTTATCTGGGCCAACATATCTTGTTATTTGTCTGTCGTTGGATCACGAGTCGAGACGCGATGGGTTCGGGACATGCATCGCAGTCGAGTCAGGTCTTCTGAAGTTCTCGGTCGGGGAGTCGAGAACTGCTCGGCGCCAACCACTAGTCGGTCGGGGGTCGGCTTGGGTCACCAAGCACTGACCTCCTTTCTGGTTCGTGCCTTCTATTGACTCTTCCCCGATCTTCTCCACTTTGCTGGATCTTTTCTTTCTCCCTATAACAATAGCCCCCACTCTCAATGTAGAAGGTAATAAGTATGAGCAAAATGCTAAGACTTCTATATTGAGAGTATTTGACGCTTAGTCATTTCATGGATGACTATTTTTGTGGAATAGCCCTGATACCCTTTTAACGCTGTTGGTTGTCATTTCTACGTGCGGCTGACTTTTGCTGTAGTGCAGTTATCGAATCTCGTCGGTGGAAGAGACCTAGTTGGCAGAAGATGCTTGGTCGGCAGAATAGGTCTGGTTGGTGGAAGAGACCTGGTCAACAGTAGAGACTTGTTCGGCGAAAGATATCTGG
>NW_019104567.1:406463-430419 GCF_001995035.1 Momordica charantia
TACTATAGACTGTTTAGGCTATTTACTTGAACTTGATCCAGTTTATGTCTCCACATAAAGTCCAAGTACTCATTATAATAGCCAAGGGTTCGTAGATTATTGGATTTATTAAAAAAACAAATTCACTTTCATTTAACAACACTTGTCTGAATAACCTCACATTAATGTTCATTGTTTACAAACTACGAGTTTTAGGACAGAGTACCCAACAATCCTGGCAACACTATGGATACGACCCACTCTGTAAATATTACAGACGACTCGATGCAGGTCGTTCGTGTGGAGACATGCGAGTGGGGGTATCCTATACAATGAGTTTGTATAAGACCGGACTGCGAAATAGCCAATCTTTAGATGTAACGTCGTTGACTAACAGATTGCTATTTCATAGGATGACTAGAAAACTCATTCTCAATCCTGAGTAAGTTATCAATTCCTACCCGTGAGGGCTCATCCTTTGATCTGTATGGGTGAGAGTGGCCCGAGTTGCCGACTCAATATTCCTACCATTTTGGGGACGAGATCGAGTGGGTAGTTGGGAACATAACTTCACAAGATGGAATTCACTCCTCCCCAAATTTAGGGAGTAGATGAGTGTTCTCTTAAATGCTGACTCCGGGACTTGAACAAGGGGCCCTACCCTCTCACTAGCCCGAGAGTGACTTTCGGTTATTGGTCGGACCATAACCGAGTTGTTCATTAGAGGAGCAGTGGTATTTAAGGTGCAAAATGTAACACAGAGGTAAAAGGTAATTTGACCCATCTGTGATTACGAACACTCGTGAAGGATTGACTTGTCATTAATGGTCGTATATCCATGGACATGAAAACATTCTTCAGTGAGAAAAGTGCAGTTGCGGGTCTTTAGTCGAGTGACCCGCAGTTAACGAATGTTGATTAACTCGGTCAATGAGTTTGACCGATTAATTTCGTATCATTGGAGCTTCTGATCTGTTGGTCCATTAGATCCCCTTGCTAGCTCATAACGGGTAAAACGAGGATCAAATTTTTGGAAGAATTTGAACTGTTCAAATTGCTCAAGGGAATATATGTATATTGATACATTATAATATATAGTTAATTCTAAATTAAAACTATATATAATGAGAGATATTATTTGAATGAGATTCAAATAAAATTAATATGAATAAGATTCATATTAAAACTATAGGTTAAAAATAATGTGCATAAGATGTACATTACGACTATAGGTTATACGAGAGAAATGCTATAGAATATGATTCTATTTTTGTAATAAATAGTTAAATGTTAATTATTTATTTGATTTATATATATATATAAATATATAGATATGATTAATTGTTAATTAGATTAATAAGTAATTATTATTTATTAATTAATTAAATATATATATTAAATATATTATATAAATTATTATATATATTAATTAATAATATTAATATATATAAAATTAATATTTAACTCCCCTGCATTTTAATAGGGGAGGGCAATTTAATGATGTGGGGTAACTCCCCACGTCATGTTGTTGGTTTTTCTGCAGAAGAGTTCACTACAAGAAAAAAAGCCCTAGCAATCTTACTCTCTCAATCAAGGTTTTCTCTCAATTTCCTCTTATTCAAAACAAAAACGCTTTCACAAGCAACGATCTCGTACCTAGAGGATAGCTGAGAAGATCATTTGGTGGTGTTCGGGAGATTGAACCATTGAAGAAAAGTTCTTTAAAGGTAAGGGAAAACTTTGCCCCTGTATTTTTATCTTTGCATCTTTGATTTTGTTTTCTCAAAAACTCATGAACGATGATCCGTTTCTGCTCCAAGATTCACATTCCATCAGTTTTCACTTTAATAACTTTTGAAAATTTATTTTGACTAAAACTATGATATAAATTCCAATTTAAATCAGTGTGGGAGAATTCAAACCTCCGTCCTTTTGTTTGAGGAATGCCTTAACTAGTTGAATTAGACTCTCATGTTAGCTTCCAAATATTAAATTTTTTAAAAAAATGTTCAACATCTTTTTGTAACTTTTTTTAATGTTTTTTTAAACATCCAATATTGGTGTAATTTATGTTGATGCGTGAATTAGGCTCTCCTGGTTCCTTCCGAAGTTCATACCAAACTTAATAATTAGGGGACAAAGAACCTGCAAAACCAATCAAACCTAAACCGGTGTGACTCCAGTCACGCGGGCTCCGATGCCTAAGTTAGTAAGGATGGTGGATGGATAATGGAATTAAAGTGTAGAGGGTAGGGTGTTTTGGTATACCTCTAGGGTTTGGCTCACCCTTCCATTTATAGAAGTCGAGTTCTAATCTCTTTAGGGTTTACCCCAGTCGAATCCTCATACATCTCGGCAAACTCAATATTCGGGCACGCTCATTCGCTGTGGGCTTTAGGTCGAATCGAGAATCAAAGCACGATACTTCGAGTGGGACTATGAAACGGTCGGGATGAACCGCTACAGTTCTCGGTTGGGGGGCCAAGAACTGCTCGGTGCCGACCTAAGTCGTCAGGTGCCGGCCCTCCTTTCCTGGTTCGTACTTTCTCTCGGGTTTCCTTTGGCCCCCGTCGCTTGGTCTATTCTTCTTTTATCTCCCCATAACAGTAGCCTTCACTCTCAAAATAAAAGGCAAGAGCATGCTAAGGCTTCTATATTGAGAGTATTTGTTATCCGGCGTGGATGGCTACTTTTGCAGAACAACCTTATTTTTAATTGTTGTTGGTTGTCGTCTCTATGGGCTAACTTTCCTAGCCCTCATTCTCTTTTGTTACATTTGGCTGTAATGAAGTCTCTTGGGCTCTACCATACGATTAGTTTTAGTTTTAACCGTCAGATTTTTGCTTTGGGATCTAACTTTCAGTTAGACTGGCTATACCACCTTTAAATTTCTAACCTATTTGGGTTTTGCCCATGGCTTTATACTCTAGGTTTTACTTTTGGATTTTCAACCTATTTTGCTTTTGCCAATGGTTTTATACCGTGAGTCCAGTTGATACCCTTCTATCGTTGTCGGTTGTCGTTTCATAGGCTGGTCTTCCTAGCTTCAACTATTTCTACATAGTTGGCTGCAATCAAGTCTCATGGACTCTACTATACGGTTAGTTTTAACCGTTAGATTTTAGCCTTGAGATCTAACTTTTAGCTGGGCTGGCGATACCACCCTTGGGTTTCTAACTTATTTGGCTTTTGCCCATGGTTTTATACCTCGGAGTTTACTCTTAGGTTTCTAACCTATTTGGCTTTTGCCAATGGTTTTATACATTGAGTTTAGTCGGAACCTTTGGGTTTCTAACCTATTTGGCTTTTGCCAATTTTTTACCCTGGGTTTAATCAATACCCTTGGGTTTCTAACCTATTTTGGCTTTTGCCAAATGGTTTTATACCCTGGGTTCCCTCGATTGGTTTGACTCGCTTGCTTTTTGTTTCAACCTTGCTGGGCCTGTACACATACCTTTTCCAGCACCTTTGGGATTCTTTTCCCTGGTTTCACTAACTGGTTTCTAGTTTATCGGCTTGCTTCTACGTATGTCCCAGTTTGAGTTCCTTGACTAGCTATTGATTAATCTACCTATGCCTCCACTTAAGGAGTTTTCATTTAGAATAAAAATAAATGCTCAAGTAGTAAAGAATTAATCAAATATCACATGCTAGAACCAAAAGCAAGTAGATATTTTCTGAAATGTAGGGCCAAACGTAATTTGAAACGAAGTAAACAATAACCTATATAAGCAATTATCAAAAAATTAAGCCTAAACTATTAACGAGGCAAAAGGGAAAGAAATATTGTCCTCTATGATCAGGCTGCCACGCGTCATCTTGAGATGGCGTAGTAACATTCGTGCAATACTCATTGCTTTCTCCCAATTCTTGCTCGGATGAATCTGTCGTTGGAGTATATTTCTCCAAAGGGTCTCGTTGATGCAACCGGTCCTTAGTTTTGTCAAGACTCTGTTCTGAATGGAGTAGTTCTTCTGCGCTTATACATTTTTTAGCTTGAGTCAGTGCTTCTGAGAAGGTTGTTGGAGCCCTCTTTCTAAAAGAGAATGACAGCTCTTTATCTCTTATGCCAGATAGTAAAGCGAGTAGTGATATTCTGTCGATAAGATCTTTGACTAGTAGTCTTTCCTCGTTAAAACGAGCCACATATTCTCTGAGGCTCTCAGTTGATTCTTGCTTTATGGTCAGGAGGTAAGTCAAATGTTGGCTCTTATTCTACCATCCAACGAATTGCGTGACAAATACTTCGACCAGTCTTTTGAAGGAGAATATTGATTTTCTTCTTAATTGTCAAAACCAGACACGAGCAGTGCTTAGTGAAAGAGAACACTCTGCACTTGATTGCTTTTGTCATCCCCTAGAGGTCCATCCATTCTCTATACACGTCCAAATGGTCAAAAGGATCTGTTGAGCCGTCGTATTTCTTTGTAGTAGGGAGTTTGAACTTTGGAAGGATCTTTCTCTCATTATTTCTTCCACGAATTGAGAATCCATTTGCTCTATAATCTCCTCAAGATCGTATCTTCTGTTTTTTCGTTTTTTACTGCCTTTCTGTGATCTTTCAGTATGCTCATGTCGGTTCGATTTTTCTTTATGGAGCGTGGTGTTCTTGAGGCCTTGTCGGGTTTCCTGTCGATGGTCAGTATCATTTTGTGGTTTGTCGTTCCTCCCATTACTAGTTTACTCCGTGCCAATGGGCTATTCGTCGACTCCTTCGCGTCTCCACTCGCGGGAGCTTTGCCCTTTTGTGGATCTCGTACAAGTCCTGATGGACTCTCCTCTTGTTGCTCAAGTCTCTCAAGAATGAGAGATATGTTTCGGTTCACTCCTGCAATATTCTTTTCTAAAGTAGCCCATTTGTTCTCCTGCCATTCAGGAATTTCTGTCTATTGCTCTTTTTGCCCTGGAATCTATCGTCTAGTATCACCCAGGGCCTTCTCGGGAAGTTGTCGACCTGTTTCACCCTCGGCTGTCTCGGGTAAAGGTAGCCTCCTAGTCGTATGACGTTCGTTACCAACATGTTGTGGTATATTTTTAGAATTCATGTCGATTTGTTTCTCTCAGGAGTTGTCCTGGATTTTGTCAATTCGCTTCACCCTAGACCTTCTCGGATCTTGAGTAGCTCTCGGCCAACTTGTTGATCATCTCGACCTCGGATATGAATCGTCCCTTCTCAGATCCTACCAGTCCTCGGTATCTGAGCAGTTCTCGGTGTCCGAGTAGTTCTCGATCGACTTGTTGATCGTCTCAACTTTTGGATCTGAATCGTCCCTTCTCGAGTCCGAGTAGTTCTCGGTCGACTTGCTGATCATCTCGACTTTTGGATCTGAATCGTTCCCCTTAGACGACGCCAATTGTTGATGCGTGAATTAGGCTCTCCCGGTTCCTTCCGAGGTTTGCGCCAAACTTGATAATCAGGGGACAAAGAACCTGCAAAACCAATCAAACCTAAACCAGTGTGACTCCAGTCACACGGGCTCTGATGCCTAAGTTAACAAGGAGAGTGGATGGATAATGGAATTAGAGTGTAGAGAGTAGGGTGTTTTGGCATATCTCTGGGGTTTGGCTCACCCTTCCATTTATAGAAGTCGAGTTCTAATCCCTTTAGGGTTTACCCCAGTCGAATCCTCACACATCTCGGCAAACTCAATATTCAGACCCGCTCATTTGCTGTGGGCTTTAGGTCTAATCGAGAATCAAAGCAGGATACTTCGAGTGGGACTGTGAAACGGTCCGAATGAATCGCTACAGTTCTCGGTCGGGGGGTCGAGAACTGCTTAAAGCCGATGCGGCCTCGGCACCGAGGCCTGGTCGGTCGGGGGCCGGCCCAAGTCGTCGGGTGCCGGCCCCCTTTTCCTGGTTCGTGCTTTCTCTCGAGTTTCCTTTCGACCCCTGTTGCTTGGTCTATTCTTCTTTTATCTCCCCATAAAAATTTAAATATGAAAGTTTTAGAAAATGATGCGGTAGAAATGTTGATGTTTCAAGAAATATCAATTGTGAATAGATATTTCTATAAAAATCATAAAAGAGAAAAAAGTTATTAAAAATATTTAAATTAATATATAATTATTTCATCCTTTTTAAATAAGTTAAACTTTGCACATTCACTCATTTGTTGATATATATATTTTATATATTTTGTCTTTTTTTGTCTTTTTTTTTTTTTGGTAATCTAGGGAAGTATTGATTTAGCCTTTTATGTTGATGTCAAAATCTGTAGTCGTATGAAAATGTCATGTTTTTTAGTACAACAATTGGAGGTGGAGGATTCAAACTCATAATCTCTTGTCAATTTACTGTTATATATTAGCTATAAAAATGTCATGTTAAGGAAGATGTTGACAAAAACTTAATACGGTGAGTATATGTATAGTTTTCTTCGTTCTTAGTCCATTTTTCTGGTTGTATCTCAAAGGGGAAAAAAAAGTAAATTCAAGATTTGGGTTTCAGCCCAAAGAGGGTTAGCCTGGGAGAAAAAGAGTTTTCTTTGAATATTAATTTAATTCTCTAACCTTCGTTCTAGTTTTTCATCTCAGTAAAGTTAAATCCGTCATAATAGTCAATTCTTATTAATTTTTCATTAATTAATGCAAATTAATTTACATCAATTAGTAAATTCATTCTTAATGATATGATTTGAGCAGTTTTAGCTAATTAATTAATTAATTTCTTTCTGTGACCTCTTGGTTAGAGACAACCATATGACAAATTAAGCGTGCTCAAGTTGGTTTTACTAATAAATTTATTGAATTTGGTTTTTTTTAATTAATTTTAAATTAACATATCTCAAATTATAGCTATAAAAAAATTATAAACATGTATAAATTTTAGGTTAATTTCTTAAACTTAAAAGGCAAGCTCACTATGCTGCGTAGCCCTCCCAATTGACTTGGCAAATATATATATATATATATATATATATATATATTTAGGTTTCTTGTCTCATCTTTTTTAATTAAAAAAAAACATAATAGTATTTTGTAACTATTTCTTATTATATATATATATATATATATATATATATATATTGGAACAGGCAGGTAACCATTTTTAAATTCAAAAAGTAAAATTATATATGAAAATTAAATTTTAAAATAAATATTCATGTTATTATTAACTTTTTAAATATTTATGATGCATTTTATAAGACAAGAATGATAAAATATATATTCTTTTCATTTATGATTTCAAAAAAAAATAGAAACGAAAACAAGAAACTTGTTTTGTTGTTAACAAAATTTCTATACAATTTTGAAAACGTTTTTAAAAAAATGAGAATTAAAAAACATAAATAATTATCAAATGAATTTCTAAATAAAATTAGAAATAAAGAACAAGAAACAAGACGTTACCAAATAAACTCTTCCTTATCTATCCACATTTCTATCAAACAAACCCTCAAACCAAATGTTTCTACTTAATTACTAGTCCCCAAAAGTAGTTATAGAATAAATTATTCACTTAATTTTTTTTTCTCAAAATCATCTCAAACTTGCTTTAAATTATAGGATATGTCCATTCCATATAAAAAAACCAAGAAAAAACCAAAGAATGGGCATGAAACAGGAACCATATCTGACTATTAGTAAAAAATAAAGATCAAAACTGCAAGCCAACATCAACATAACCAGCACTAGCAGTGATTGACACGTACTACTTCTTTTAAGGTTTTGAAGTTAAAATACCCCTACTCCTAATTTGTTGTATTTAAAAAAAAAATCAAAATCAAAACCACAATTTACCATACATATTTTCTTCCCTTGGGAGATCCTGATTTTAAAACTAGAATATGCCAAAATAAAAATAGAAAATAGAAAAGACGAACGCATCTAGAAGAATCGAGACCCCAAAAATAGTTTCGTTCTTGTCCAGTCACAACAAAAATAACTTTTTTCTTCCCAAAATTATATATTAAAAAAAATTAGGGGGAAACTAAAAGAAATGTAAGCCATGCTCAAACTTATTTACAAAGGAACTTTTTAGAAAATATTCCCAAAAAAGAAAAAAAAATTCTACAATGGATTGAACAATGGTTCTCCCATGAACCACCATTTTCCAAAATTCAGCAGCTTCTGTAGCCGGTTTTAGAAGAGACACTTGTGTTTCTCCAACCAAAAATCTAATCTAAGATAAAGAAAAACCCTCCAAGATCATTCTAACAGTACAAAGCCAGGAGCGAGAATGACCGATGCGGTTTGATCCCTCATGACGAAAAGAAGGGCAGATGTCAAAATATCTCATGCCCCATTCACATAAACACACCCCGTAAAAACAATGGACACTTTAGTTTGGGTAATGTCTATGTCGGACACTCGAATACTCCGACGCTCATCGGACATGTCTTGGACACTTGTTGGCTTAATAAATTTGTGTCACACACTAGTTGTACAAAGTGAATATGGATCCAACACTTGTTAGCCATATATCGAACACTCTTTAAACATAAAAAATTGACTTAAGTAGTAATATAACACAATAATAAATTTTAAGAGAAAAAATACATTAAACTCATTTTGTAAGCATAAAAATGCATAAGCTATTGGGTTTGAATTTCCATGATATATACTTAACAAAAAATGGATAATTTAATAAATGTGTCTTTGCCGTGTCCATGTACTAGATTTTTAGAAAATAGACTTTTAGAAAATTACATGTCACCGTATCCGTATCTCGTATGTCCATATATCCATGCTTCTTAGCACACCGCCCTAAGCTACAAGTACCAGATAGATTTGTCTTTGAGACATACTTCAAGACAACACATGGATGAAACAAACAAGCATATAAATATAAAAAGGAGGATGGTAAGACATCAAACCTCCAAGGCTAAGGAGATTACATAAATGTTCTCCCATTGACTGCACAAAAAACCATATAAAACCCTCAAAAGGACTAACAGTAAAGCTTTCCAATCCAAATTGATCAAGGCTAAACTGTAGTTAGAAAAGAATTTCCTATGCTTAGGACACTGAAGACGTATTAACTTGTCCACATTCACAAAAGCCCTCAAAAGGACGAGCAGTGTCATTGAAAACCTGTTGATTTCTTTCCTTCCAAATACACCAAAAAAATAGATCTAGCAACACAATTCCAAAGGATGTTGGTCTTTCGTTTCAAAGACTATCCCTGAAGAACTTCAAAAAGCCACTGTGAGAGTACTCCTAAGGGTATGTTGGGAATATTATTAGTATATGAGTAAAGGGTAATATGATAATTAGTTGGGGGTGAGTTGGTTATAAATAGAGGTAGGAGGATAGAAGGGGATCATATTTTGGGAAATAGTTTATGGTAAAGAACTTAACAAGAGTTCTTTGGGAGAGAGATAGCCTTCTCGAAAAGTTATCAACATTGTAACATCGTTTGATATTGTAATATAGTTATCTTGTTACTTTTCCCTTAATCGGGATCCTAACAGTCACTTATCCACTAACTTGTGGCTTTTCCTTTCAAAAATAGCCCGGAAGAACTTCAAGAAGCCACTCATCCACAAACTTGGGAAAGCAGTCAGAAAAACCGAATTCTCTCGACAAATAAAAACCACATTTTGGAAGCATACAAGCAATGTAAGAAGATGTGGTCAATACTTTCAGCATTATTTAAGCAGAAACAACACACTGAGGAAGATATGCTCCAAGTAGGGAGCTTTTTTTGCAGTTTATCATGAGCATTTAAACTTTTGTAGGCTAGACTCCACAACTAAAACTGACCTTCTTTGGGTAGTTGAAGTTACATATCAAGTTAATAATAGAGGCCTTTAGTTTCAGTGAGGTTTCTGTCAACTTGTTACTTCATTTTTTTTTCCCATCTTCACGGTACTACTACTAGCTTTCCTTTAGCAAGGGCCTGCCCCCAATTACTAATACTCACATTTCCTAACATCACCGGTTGCCTACTACTAACCATTCTAACTGCTCACTATTTTCTGGTCCAGCTTGAGCTTTCTTCTTCCTACTACATGTCCAGCAAATAGGATGCATATCAGACCACAAGAGTTTGATCTTCTACTTGAAAGAGTGATGGAACAGCAATAGCAAGTGATGAAGAAGCTGGTAAGTGGACTGCGGAATGACATACCGAAGACTAATTCATTAAAAGCTGATCAAAACTGAGAAATAAAAGGCCATGGAACAAAGATATGATAGAAGGATTCTTTGATTTGTTTGCAAAGGATGTACCAGTTAGGGTTTATCACCATTTAGGACATAGAACCAGGCTACCAGCTAGGATTTAGTCTTCACTCCTCAATGAGTACAAGTTCTGAGTAATATTATTCCTTTTTCGGGTATTTTCCTTTCCAAATAACTTTCAAATTGAAGAGCTTGTCCCTAGTCATGAGATTAACAAAAGGATTTTCCAAAGAAACCTCCAGTAAGATGAAGAGTCCAAAATCTTCGGCCCCTCGTATAAAGTCAAGTTTAGAGATCAAGATCATCCATTCGGAAGCCCGTGTGACATAAATGTTGTTTCTAAAACACAGGTTCCGACGTCCAACTACATGTGGGCAATATTTCAAGCTAGAAGACTTGCTACCAGATAGCCAAAAAACCCCAGAAAAAGAAACACAGGAAGCCTCCTCACCAATCCATTAGTCCTCTCAAATTCTAACCAAGTTCCTGAAACCTACCTTGCAGGAACATATCTCAATCATCAAACTACGGCTATGGAAAACCATGGGCTACAAGGTATGGAATAGAATCATCTACTTATGCAAGCCATTGGGGATCAGTGCTATATTTATTTATCACAATCTTGCACCAAATATTTTCTTTTCCTTGTTGGCATCTACAGAACCCTTTAACACTTGGACTTTTAAGAAAATCTAAAACGACTGGATGAAAACCTACTGTCAAAGATTTTAAAAAGAAGAATTAAAAGATAATAGCCAAAAGGCTCAAAGCTCCTGATCCTTTTGTTGGGTGTACAAGGATTGAGATTGAGCCTTTAAAAAGGAGGAAGGAAGAGCACACACACCTACAAAAGTTGAAATAAAAAGATCTATCAACAAAGAATAGATGTACTAGCATGATCCTATAAACTACAAAATTAATGGAAGGGTGTCAAAAGAAGCTTCTCTCCTGATCTACCTGCAATATGGTTTTCATTTCCATACCACTCTCCAAATGAAGGTTGGTTAGTGTAGATATGTGACATATATCCTGAAATACATTGTCCAAGGACTATAATGTATCAATCTCATGATCAAGTGTTCGGTGATTTCTTAATCTGAAACCCACATTAGCTCAAAGTGATTGAAATCCAAAATACAGATATTTGATTTCATAGGCAACTTGCAAACAGTCTAAATAAAAGAAGCAATATAAAACAATAGCTTAAGCAGTCCTTGGCCATTACAAACAGAAAACTGAAAGGGGAAATAACTGCAATCATTTGAAAAAATATGAAAGGAAAAGAGAAAGAACTGAGAACATAAGCTACACGACACAATAAACAATCAGCATAACCTAAAATATAATAACATCAGAATCACAAATAAAAATGACTAAAAAAGTTTTGATAAAGAAGATAAAGAGGAAGAAACAAAAACAATGTGATCCCACGCGAACTATTTACTCCCATTCCTTTAAATCCAAACATTACAAAGAGCATCGAATTTGACAATAGCAATGATTTCATTATTTTTACAACTTAAACATTATCAAGTACGTTTTACATGATACAGTTTCAATCAGAATTTGGATAAAAAAATTTTACTTAACAGGGAGTGTAAATTTTCGCCATTACTTATCCAAAACAAAATTAAGATGTTAAGAAGACAAAGTTATCACGATGATCAGTGTCATAGTACATTCAACAAAACCAAATTATTAAATAATCTGTATGCTTAACGCAACATTGGCAACTGAATTGAAACATACCAGAAAGTTAAAATTCTCAATACTTGACATATACGACGTCAAATACCTCCAGAGCTAACAATTGGGGGAAAAAACTGTTATTGAAGCTCCAAAAGAGCCAATTAACACGTAAGGAAACTTATTGAACTACAGAATATCGACAACATCTCATAGTGGCCCATGAATCCAAAACCCCTTTCAACCGAGGAACTAAAATCACAGAAACCCAGTTCCAAAAGATCACAAGAATCACGCAATTCAATCAGATTCAGATGACCCAGATGCAGATATACCCATATTCTCCATCTCGAGGCGTTCGAGGGCTTTCTGGTGAGCCCAAGTCTCAATTGTGAGATCAGGCTTGGCGTTGAGGCCAACGCCAAGAATCACGATGGTAAGAAAACTGGTAATATAACAAGGGAGCTCCCAATCCTCCCATTTACGGGACTGGCCTGGTGGAGGCGGCGTCCGATTGAAAAGATAACCCTTGGGGCGCTCCTCGTGGCCGGGGCTAGTCCATCGGCTCTGGCCGGCGGCGGCGCCACCGCGGGTCCGCAGAGTGGGGAGAAGGCGGTGCCGGAGCATGTTGGAGGCGCGTGTAAATGGCGCTGGCGACGGCATATTGATTCCCTTTTGATCTTTCGATTCGCGACTCTGTGAGCGATCCAGCGAAAGCGAAACAGAGAGAGAGATTTCTCAGTTCTATGCGGAGACCTTGTGGTCTAAGGGCCAGTGAAACGTCGTCGTTTTTAATGCCTGATTTTAGCATACGAAATTGTTTTTAGGTTAAATATATGATTTATTTTGTAGATGTTTGGGTATCTAGTTTAAAAATTTGTACAAAATAGATTTTTGGTCCCTAAGTTTGAAGGTAAGTTCTATTTAGTCCTTAAGTTTCAAAAAGTGACACTTTAGTCCATGACCTTTAAAAAATGGTTCTAAAAGGTTTCTATAGTTAACCTTCCGTGCTGACGTGACATCGATGAGTTTGATATATATTAATTTTATATTATTTTTAATTATGTGTCTTTTTTTTCATTTTTTTCGTTTTCTCTCTCTTCTCCCACTCATCCCCTATTCTACCCCTATCGTTTAGACTCTTCAACCTTCTTATTCCGATGCTCTCTTCCCCTCTATCTCTCTTTTTCTCTTTACGGAAGAATATGAAAGAATCTTTATCAGAGGGCCATTAGAGGTGCTTGAGGGACAACGAAACCGAGGGCGTTTGGTTCTTCAGATCTACCCTTCTTGTGAATGAGACGGGGACGAAGACGAGGCCACTGCAATGCGAGTGTTGGTGTGGCTTGTTAGGAGTGCAAGTCAATAGGTCAACAACCAACTCCATAATCTTCTCAAAGTCAAGTGATGGTTAATATTTGTGTAACTAATGCAATACAAAATCTCCTATTAGTTTTATTTTCTAAATTTAGTTCTCTCACCCCTCTATTTAAATGTGAGAACTTCACTGTTCATTCAAACATAAATTAAATAAAAAACTCCTTACTTTTTTTTGTGTTAATTGTTTTCTTAACTTGGTATCAGAGTACGTCGTGACCATCTCCAACTTACCCACTCCAACTGTGACTCCACCAGCAGTAGTGAGTGGCGTCATCTTCACCAATTAAAATAGATAGAGGGAACTTCCTACTGTGACAAAATTTGGTCTTATCGATCCTGCAAAGCTACAAGCTATTTGACTACCTTACGGGAGACAAGTCATGCCCTCTCATGCATCTTGTTCCAACAGACACACCTAATAATGTAGAAGGCAGCACCTCATCGCAATCTTCCCTGATTTTAAACCCCGCATATGAGGCATGTATCAAAGTAGATCAACTACTCTTGGGTTGGCTTTACAACTCGATGACAGCAGACGTAGGCATGCAAGTTATGGGTTTTTGCACCTCGCGCGAACTTTGGGCAGCAGTTCAAGAACTTTTTGGCGTCCAATCTAGAGTGGAAGTAGACTACCTAAAACAGGTATTTCAACAAACCCACAAGGGGTTGTTACAAATGATTGAATATTTAAAACTTATGAAAAGTCATGTTTAGCAAGTAGTCCAGTCTCTGTTTGAGACTTGGTTTCACAAGTATTGACAGGCTTAGATGAAGAGTACAATCTCATCATGGTCGCCGTTCAAGGCAAAGTAAATCTGTCATGGTCAGAAATGCACGCGGAGCTTCTAACATATGAGAAACGATTGGAATACCAAACCTCCTTCAAAAGTGGTGTCCCGATCAACCTGACTCAAACACTGTCAGTGAGCTATGTTGATGGACGAAACTTCCAAACCAACCAGCGAACCAATAATGTAAACAATAGTCATGGATCAAATACTCATCGTGGTGGTGGTTATCCACGGGGAAGTTTTGGTCAACAGAATCGTGCTAGATGTCGATGGGGAGGTAATAACAGCAACAATGGAAGTAGTGGAAATAGGCCCATATGCCAGGTATGTAATTGGATAGGACATATAGCTACAGTTTGTCACTATTGTTTTGATCAAAACACACGACCTCAACCCACCCAACACAAAAATTTTACCCCTTAAATTCTGGACCAAATGTGTTTGCTGCCCATCACACTTCTACCATGGTCACAACCCCTGAGATTGTCATTGATCCTAGTTGGTATGCCAACAGTGGAGCTACAAGTAATAATGTGATAGCCAACCCGAACAATGTTGAGCAAAGAGTTGATTACTGAAGTAACGAAAATGTAATTGTTGCAAATGGCAGTAAGTTATCTATCTCTCACATTGCTAGCACTAATCTCCATGTCTCGAGCAGTTCTTTAAAATTGAAAGATGTTCTATGTGTTCCTGATATAGCTAAAAGCCTTGTTAGTGTCTCATGACTAGCTAAAGATATTGACATCTTTGTCGAATTCCATAAACACAAAAACAAATCTACGAGATGTTTTACGTCAAGCAATATGTGGAGTAACTCTCGATATAGCAGTAAAGGCAAGACGTATAGGCATATCAACTCATCAAGTACCCATTGAAATAGGATCCACACACACAAGGAAAAGCACTTGTCATTCGTTGGTTATTAGGGACATCTTGTAAACGTCCGAGTCGAAATATGACTTTCAAATTCAATTTCGAGCTTGACTGAAAGGGAAAGGGTAGGGGTTGGAAAATGGGATTCTGGTGAAAGCGCTAGAAAGAGGAAAGAAACGGCGAGAGACTTCCCAAGAGTGTCTAATCCACCACGCGTTGCCCACCCAGGCGCAACACTAAGTAATCCAAGTCGATCTACATTTCTCACTAAGGATGGATAATCATATTTCTTAGAAGTACTAAATATAACTCCCTAGCAAAATCATTGATGTGATATATTTAGTCTTTTTAAATTTATTAATCAATTATATAGTCGATCAAAAATATATATATCAATTATATAGTTTATCATCATCTTTGTATTAAAGGGTGAGATAGTTGAAAATTATTTGTAGACTTAACTTCATTTATATAATTTAGAAATTCTAAACTTGCGCCCAGTAATGCTAGTTTATACTTGAATTATTACATTAATTTTATTAAAATTAAAATAATGATATTTATGTTTCACAACCTAAGAATTTATGCTCATACTCAAGTATAACTAATTTATTATTTATACTCATAGTCAATTATAATGTTTTTATAACACAAAAAACTAGTTATTTTAATTATAAAAAATATATATAATTGGGTCCAAGAGACCTGCCAAGTTATTAAGAATCTGTTTCGTAAAGACCCATTTTTTCCTTTTCTTATTTCTCTTTCTCTTTTTTAATAAACAAGAATAGAATTTCATGATCCCAACATTCATGGATTATGATTCAAGAATGATAAAAAAATACTTTAATTTTATTTATATTTTGGAATAAATTAGAAAGGGAAATAAGAAACAGTAAATTTGTTTGTATTGTTCCGAAAAAACCTATAAAAATTTGAGAATATTTTTATAAAATAAGAAACAAGAAACTTAAATAGTTAAAAAAAAGCTTAAGTTTGTTCCTTTGTTTTTGTTTTGTTTTTTTTTCATTTGTAATAAATAAAAGTAGAATTATTTTTTTAGTACAATAGAAATAGAATTGCACTTGACAACTCTGTTTATTGCTTTTTGTTCTTTTCTTTTGTTATTGAAAAAAGAAACATAACCATGTCTTGTTTCTTTTAATCTAAAATTTTAAATTAAAAAAAATTTCATATGAAATTAAATATTAACTTTTGTATGTTATATATCCTTTTAATATTTATCATGCAAGAAGGATAAATAACCATATGTTTTGAAAAAACCTAAAAAATTGGAAAAAGAAACAAAAAATTGATTTTGTTGTTTCCAAAATTTCGAAAACATTTTTTTATAAATGAGAAACTAGAAACAAATATAGTTACCAATGCTTCTATTTCTAAAAACCAAAAAAACAAGAAACAGAAAATAAGACCATTAACAAATGGGACCTAAATTTTCAACGTCAAATTTTGGATAATGAATCTTGGAAGGTACCTCCAAACATCCCAACCCTGATCTCAAGTCAACTCATTATGGTCGGTGTGGAACAAGGCGTGTAATATTAACTCCATAGACCAATTCATTGATCATAAGGACTAATCAACTCTCGATAAGAGATTTTGACTCGTAAGCTTATTTACAATGTGTGAGATACATTGCTTAAAAGAGAGGACATCTCAAAACATCAATTTTGGGGACAATTATTGGGAGATATAGAATTTTCTATTATGTACAATACATTAGCTTGTTATCTTGGTAGTTAGATAAATCAGGAGATGTAGAGTTTCTGTTATATTGTTATCTAATACTCCAACATGTCCTATTTGTTCCGCAAACTTGTTATCCATCAGTGCTCTCACAACGGATGCATCTATTTTTGTCCAATTTCATACTAATTACTGTGAAATTCAGGAAAGGTCCACTTTGAGGACGATTGGCAAGGGTAAACCTCAGGATGGTCTATATTTGCTCCAGCCGTTTGCTGATATTGTTGCTGTACAGCGTCCCAAGACTGTTTTTGCTGCTATTTCTCGAAATTTGTCTGCACTTTGGCATGCCARGCTTGGTCACTTATCCCATAACCATTTGTCTGCTTTAAAATCAGTCATACATTTTGATAATTCCAAATTTGAGCATACCCAACCTTGTGATATATGCCCTCTTGCAAAACAGAGGAAGTTATCTTTTATTTCTCATAATAACCTGTCAAAAGATGCTTTTGATTTGATTCATGCTGATCTTTGGGATCCTTTTGCTATCTCCTCTCATGCCGGTTATAAATATTTTCTTACGATTGTCGATGATTGTACTCGTTATACTTGGGTTTACATGCTAAGGAGGAAGTCTGACGTATTGACTATTATCTCTCAATTTTTCAAGCTTGTTGAGACTCAGTTTAATAAATGAATTACAGTTTTCCGTTCTGATAATGCTCTTGAGTTAATTTTTGAGGATTTCTTTCGAGAAAAAGGTGTCATTCATCAGTTTGCATGTGTTGCTAGGCCTGAACAAAATTCTGTGGTTGAGAGAAAACATCAACATATCTTAAATGTTGCTCGTGCCCTATATTTTCAGTCTCGGGTTCCTCTTTCTTTTTGGAGTGAATTATTCTCACTGCTGTGTTTCTTCTCAATCGGACTCCATCTCGTTTGTTGAATTGGCGCACACCTTTTATGTTGTTAACTGGTTCAATGGCTGATTATTCTACTATGAGAGTTTTTGGTTGTTTATGTTTTGCATCCACACTCTCTTCGCATCGTTCTAAATTCTCTCCTCGTGCTACTCCGGCTGTTTTTCTTGGCTATCCTCCTGGCATGAAGGCATATCGACTGTTTGACATTGCTAATAGAAAGTTTTTTGTTTCTCGTGATGTTGTCTTCCACGAAAACATATTTCCTTTTCATACAGTCCTTTTGCATCAGATGTACCAGAATTCTTATCTGACTTTGTCCTTCCAAAGTCCTTTGATGATAAACTTGCGTCTCAGTTGCATTTGGAGGATGTTGGTTTTCAGCCTACTGATCAGTCTATTGGTAATCAATTTTCTAATCCTGAAGCAAATATTGATACTGCTGTTATTAATGTTGCCCGTACTGATAATGTTGAAATTGATGCTCCAAATATTGATATTGCTGTTGCCTCCTTTGATAATGTTGATCATGTTCATTTGCCTTTGCCATGTTCTGATATTAATCCAATTTCTCATGATGATGTGTCAAATATTCCTCCAGATCATGATATTGTACCTCCTATAACTTATAGTTCCACTGCTTTTGGACATGGCTCGTCTATTTTTCCATCTCGGGATGCGACTGCTATTATACCTCTTGATGTTATTGCACCTCGCCGAACCTCTCGTGTTTCCAAAATGCCTTCTTATCTTCAGAATTACCATTGTCATCTAGCATCATCCGTTTCTCTTCCTATTTTGTCCACTAAATATCCCCTGCAAAATTATATTACATATAATAAGCTATCACCTTCTCATCGGGCTTTCTCTTTGGATATTTCTACCAATTATGAACCACAATTCTATCATCAAGCTCTTCCTTTTGAACATTGGCAGGAGGCTATGCAAACAGAGTTGAACGCTATGAAGACGAATAATACTTGGCAGGTTGTCTCTCTTCCTCAAGGGAAACACACCATTGGTTGCAAGTGGATCTACAAAATTAAGCATCGAGCTGATGGCTCTATTGAACGCTATAAGGCTCGATTGGTTGCCAAAGGTTTTACACAACAAGCCGGTTTGGATTTTGTTGAGACATTTTCTCCAGTAGCAAAGTTAGTTACTGTTCGCGTCCTTCTTACAATTGTTGTTTCTTATAATTGGCCTCTTATTCAATTAGACGTTAATAATGCCTTTTTACATGGTGATCTCTTTGAAGAGGTATATATGGATTTGCCTTTAGGATATCATCCTTTGGCTACGGTTCCACTTAAGGGGGAGCGTTTGGTTTGTCGTCTCAATAAATCCATTTATGACTTGAAGCAAGCTTCTCGTCAATGGTTCGCCAAGTTTTCTGATGCTTTAGTTTCTCTTGGGTTTCAACAATCTAAAGCCGATTATTCATTATTTGTTCGAGGTTCTGGTACTCGTTTTATTGCCCTATTAGTATATGTCGATGATATTATAATTACTGGTGGATGTTCCTCTGAAATTGCTCAGTTAAAGTATTTACTTAATGATCGTTTTCAACTCAAGGATCTAGGATCTCTCAAATACTTCCTCGGACTTGAGCTTGCTCGTTCTACCAAGGGCATTTGTGTGTCACAACGCTATTATACATTGCAGCTTCTTGAAGACACTGGTCTTTTAGCTTGTAAACCGACCCCTGTACCTATGGATCCTCACTTGAAGTTACAACTTTCTGATGTCGATTTGTTGCCAGATGCTTCCATTTACAGAAGACTTATTGGCCTGTCTTCTGTACTTAACAATTTCACGCCCAGACATCTCTTTTGCAGTGAATAAGTTAAATCAATTTGTATCACGCCCTTGCAAGATTCATTTGGCTGCTGTTTACCATCTATTACGTTACTTAAAGAATGCTCCAGGACAGGGTATTTTCCTACCTGTTTCTTCTTTGTTTCAACTCCGAGCTTTTGCCGACTCCGATTGGGCTTCTTGCCTTGATTCACGACGTTCCACTACGGGTTTTTGTGTCTTCTTAGGCGATGCTTTAGTCTCTTGGAAGTCCAAAAAGCAAGCTACCATTTCTCGTTCATCTGCTGAAGCTGAATATCGAGCATTAGCTGTGGCTACTTGTGAGTTAGTGTGGCTGTCTAGTCTTTTGTCTGATTTACAGATACCTTTCAACCCGCCAGCTCTTTTGTTTTGCGATAATGAGGTTGCGATTCATATTGCATCTAATCCTATCTTTCATGAGCGAACGAAACACATTGAATTGGATTGTCATTTTGTTTGGGACAAAATGGTTGATGGCTTCCTCAAACTTTTGCCTATATAGACTCACTTCCAGCTTGCTGATCCTTTTACCAAAGCACTTCCTGCACCTACTCTTTTTCCTTTATTATCCAGGATGGGTGTCTTAGACATTTACCGTCCATCTTGAGGGGGAGTATTGGGAGATATAGAATTTTCTATTATGTTCAATACATTAGCTTGTTATCTTGGTAGTTAGATAAATCAGGAGATGTAGAGTTTCTGTTATATTGTTATCTAATTTTAGTTATTTTTCTATCTTTCTTTCATGTACATATAGGATTCTGGGAGGATGTTATGAATGAGAAATATCAAATTTCTTCTCTTTTTGTCTAATAACAATCAAAGAAACAGAAGCAAGCAAAGGTGGTCTGTTATGTGAGAGACTGTGGTGTTTCTCCCAACATTTCTTCCCACCGTCATTGAGTATGCATCCACTGTCATTCAACTTCTCTTGATATCTTTGGACAGCTGACACTCTTTCAGACACCAAAATCAATGCAACTATACAAAAAGGAAAAAATTCAAAATAATTAGGCAATATCCATTAGATATGTGTCAAAACCAAAGTTCTAAGTATTGATTTTGAGAGGAGTAGGTCAGCGGGGTGAGATCTCAACTTCATAAAAATTTCAATAGATATATTTGAAAGATCACTCATGGAAATTAGAAATTCATTAAAAATATTTTGAGCAACATTACCGAATATTGATAGTTTTTTATGCAATTTGTTTTCTTTAGACATGGTAGAAAGAGTCGATGAGTTATCGTGGATCTACCATAAAATTTGTCACACAAGAGAAAATTTTGTAAAAATTTGTCAGATCTAAATACATTTTGAGATACTTAACCCAATTCAAAAGTTTCAAATTTTGAAAATTTTAAAATTATCAACCAAAATCAAATTAAGCATAGAATCAAAGCACAAAAATAGTAATTTAGGGGCCTTTTGTTTCATGAGAAWCAGCACAAAAATAGTAATTTAGGAGCCCTTTATTTGGTGGGAATCCAAGATTCCCGTGAGACGGATATATCTGGATTCCCACATTTGTTTTGCATACGATATGCAGATATCTTGACATGTTCGGGTGTCATAGGATGTCCATGTGGGAGACATCTTACGAATTTTAGATGCCCTTTTGAAATACGGGTTTCTAAGATTCCCGTGTTGAGGACGTCCACTTTTTACATTTATGACCTCCATATATTTTCTATCATCAGACTTTTAAACTTTTTCCTAAAAAATTTCTTATTTTTATTTATAAATTTATAATTAAAATAAATTAATATACCCATCATTTAATAAATAACTTTATACTATTAAGTATATTTATACATTAGATTTACATGTAAAATAAACTACAATTAAATTATATAATATATTCATTTAATTTTAATATTGTGAATGAATTATATTATTAATAATATTTATTATCATAAATATATAATTGTAAAGCAACATTTTTTTTTATAGCCAACATGATATTTTTCTTCTTAAAAAAATATAATGTGACGGTAGAATAAATAAATTTTCTCCAAGATAACATAAATTATATAATTGTCCTTTTGGAAAACTATTAAAATTGAAAATGAATAATGAATTAATTTGTTCTACAAAATAACATATAAAAAATAAAAATATTAAATTAATTCAAATAATTTATAAATTATATAAATATTTGTTATAAATTTAACACATCCCTAAAAATAAATTCTGCAAAACAAAGGTGGCTATTAAAATATTCTCGGATATCTTTAAAAATATTCCTACGAAACAAATTTCAGATATCTCTAGATGCCGGTCATCTACATTCTCGAAAAACAAACACCACCTTAAATTAATATTGATAGTTACAAAGGAGAAGAAACCTGTGAAAATAAGAAGAATGAAGGTGATATTGGAAGAACGTGGAAGCTTTGCCATATTAATTTTAGTTGAAGAAATTAAGTAATGGTTTCGTCAATTGAATTGCACAAAATTATAGTGGGTTGAGCAGGTTTAAATAGTATACATTGTATCAACCTTTTTACAATTTTTTTTTAAGAAAGTAAATTGCATTAATTTGGTGCATGAATAAGATCTATTTCTTAAATTAATTTACGCTCTATATCATTTATAGAGAGAAATAATAAAGATTGTTTTTTCTTTGTTTTTTTTGAAGCAAATAATAAAGATGGTTAATTTCATATAACGTTTCCAAATTGAATTTAGATCTGTATTTATTATTATTATCATTTTTTGAATGCAGATCTAAATTTATTAGCTAGGTTGCTATTATTTATTTTTTAATTAATAAATAAACAGATTAAATTATAAACCATAACATTTTTTTGTTTTGAGTACGATATAAACCATAACATTTGTGAATAATTGTCCTCATTTTTACATTATTTGAGTGTTATGGATAACTGATATTATGTATTTGAGTTTTCGAGATGCGTTTATGCTTAAAATGGTTAAATAAGAATTTTTTCCTAAAAAAAAATTTTCGTTGAATGCAGTAATTGGTATACACTAATTCCTTCAAGATTGGAAGTTCAATCTTTATATCTCTAAATTGTTGTTACTAAAAAAATAGTTTTCTTCCAAAGGAAAAAAAGATAGTAAAATTATTTAATCTAGCTCTTTCACATGTATTATAATTTTGGGTAAGCTTAAGAAACTAATAAATTTGAATAATATACTTCATATCTAGTTAGCTTCCTACATTAGGTATTTTGTGTTGGAAAAATTAAATAAACCCTAATTCATGATTATTCTAAAACAAAAGCCATAAAATTCCAAAACAATCAACGCCAAGGATCTAAGCATGGAAGAAAACCAAAATCTATAAAGAGATTAGAATTACCTAAAACCATTAGATAGATTGACCACCATCTGCAAGAAGTTGTGGTTTGTGGTTTGTGGTTTGTGGGAAGTCAGATCATTTGTATGCCCATTAAATAGCCCAAATATAATTGCTCTTTGATTTATTACCCACATATGAATTAATTATTAAATTAATTCCAACAATCTCCCACTCGGGTAACAATTTTCTTTATTAGCAATTATATTAATTTAGTTCTTTAGTGCACATCTCAATGCTATTAAAATAAACTTCCCTTTAATAACAATCCGGTCCATCTCCCATATTGATGAAGAACCAAAGCGGCTGTTGTCACATGTATAATCGCGACTCAACCTTCAATGATCACCACACCAAATATACTCAATGACATGGATCAAGTGTGGAAGAGCAGCATGAGAATTACATGTAATGTGATCTAAACATGTCTATTCTCAACTGGTCCAACTTTATTCTTTAAAAAGATCCAAATTTATGCTTTCTAGCTTTATGTTAAACTACATTTAGAAAGAAAATCATTCAGAGTAACAAATAAATTATCGAAAGTCCAATATAGATATACAACGAATATTCGTCCCCTTACTAATAAGAAAAGAAAGAGCCTTTCCTCATTCTTTATTCTGCAGAAAAGAAAAACAACATGTCTAATTTAAGAAAATACAAACTCCCACTCAACTGACATACCATAATTTTCACATCTATATGAGCATTATGCTCGTAAAACTTTTGTGAAAATTCTTAATGAGCGGATCCGCAATGATGGAGTTGCATTTCTTTAAACAAAAAAACTCTGAATTTTCTTTATCAACTAAAACTTAAATATTCATACAAAAGCTTTTGTTACTGTAATATGGAAAAATACATATCTTTGTCAAAACAAACTAATGACAAAATTTGCAACCATATTCTTAAGTTTGTTGTCACATACAAAATGCTATAAACACAAACTTTAGTGTGAAAGGGACTAAAGTGACTCTTTACCACGAGATAGTAGTATCGTTTAAACTCTTAGTGAATATAGCATCAACGGTGGAACTAGATGGCAACTCAAATTATCAAAATAAAATAGCCTTATGATCTCTAATTAATATGATTTTGATAGTGAGCATGTAACCTCTTTTTTTTTTGTTAAACACCTTATAACTCTTTAGATCCAATTAAGAGTTATCAAAAATTGCCTTTCATTCTTGATATAAATACTGCAACGGAAGCATATAGACTTTAAGCATGAATTTTTTTATTTTACTTTATTATTCAAGGGACCTCTACTGACAGTGAGTTAGTCTTCACTATTGATTCAATATCTCCTAGTGCATAAATCTTTA
>NW_019104567.1:432379-446237 GCF_001995035.1 Momordica charantia
GAACTTTCCTAATTATTTCCTCATTAAACATAATCCCCTTGAATGTTGCAAAACACCGTCATAATACTTATGTAATTAAGGTTACTCCGACTTTTCAAGATCTCAATTAAACCTTAGAGGGATATTGATTTGCAAAAGTTGAAGTGTTTCCTTTCTTTATCAAAAATTCATGCAAACTTGAATGAAAATTATTCTTAAATACACAGTAAAGCAATTAAATAATATTTAACAATAATTAATTCAATAATAAAACATGCTCGAAATTAACCTTAAGTATTTATAAAAATACTTTATAATTAAACTCAATGAGGACAACAAGATACCTAACACAACATTGATAGCCTTCCTTTGGGCCGACAATATCAACTTGCAAGTGGTACTCTCCATGTGGTGATCAAACATTGATAATCAATCATGTCAAGTGAAAGTCTTCCTTTGGATCAATATCAGAAATCAGAGGCTACTTTGGTAGCATGATTCATCAAATTAACACCAACTAAAAGGATCAGACAATTATGCAGCATATATAACTTTAATTATTATTAATTTTATCTTTATGAAAATAAAACTACCAAAATTATTTTCAAAATTAATAATAATATCTTTATATGCATAATTTAATAATGGGAAAAGTCCTCTAAACAATTTATTAAATCCAGAAATAAAAAAAATAAAAACTGGATTTTCCCAAAAGGAATATTATTGATATTATAACTCGTCAACAATTCAACATAGGCTATGGAGCACTAATTGCAGCACAATAATCTAATATCAATAATTAATTCCAATTGTAAGTGTATTTGTTATTTGGCCAAATTATGACCTTCCTTTGGGCCGATCACAATTCGCATAAACAACAATACTCAAATCTCACAAAATTATAACTTAATTATTATTAATTGTTTCCATATGAAAATAAAATACCTAAGTTATTTTGAACAATTAACAATAATATTTCTAAATCAAAACTTCATAGAAATTTAAAAATTGTGCAAAGTATTGATTAAATTGTTAATTTATTCACCATAATCAACAATCTTTAATTAGCACAAAGTAAAAGGAAAATTAAATCGACCTCCATATTTAAATTCGCCAAGAATATTCAAAACAGAATATAAATTAATAACTAAATAAATAATTATTAAAAATTAAATAAATAGCCACAAAAAAAACATATGTAAGTTTGCGCACTGCAACATTTAAAAATAGTCGGTGCTAAGGCATTATCTTCATGCATCAACCGTTATCTTTACCTTATTGGAGTGCCGCAATTTCTTTAATTTTTCTTTTAATGAAAACTAAAGATTCACCGTCACAACTAATTTGTTAATAAAAAAATAAACTTTATCAAATTAGTCAGGGATAAATTCGAACAATTTTCAATCAATTAAGAATTTTAATCATGTGAAAATTGTTCAAACATCTTATCAATCCAAATAATTTTAATAACTTTTTSTTTAAATAAATAAGTTATTAAAAGAACAATGAACTTAACTCTTAGAGATCTAGTAATCATCCATGCAAAACTTGCTCTGATACCACTTGTTGGAAAAATTAAATAAACCCTAATTCATGATTATTCTAAAACAAAAGCCATAAAATTCCAGAAYAATCAARGCCAAGGATCTAAGCATGGAAGAAAACCAAAATCTATAAAGAGATTAGAATTACCTGAAACCATTAGATAGATTGACCACGATCTGCAAGAAGTTGTGGTTTGTGGTCTTCATCAACCATGCAACCTAGACCGTGGTTTGTGGTCTTCCTCAACTATGCAACCCAGACCAAATATGGGCAATACTCGAGGCTCAAGAAGGATAGTGTATTGGGACCATAACCATATATTTATAGGTTAATCCTAGGGTTTCCATTATCCCCTATGATTAATGGGCTGATTTCTACTCAACAAGCCACACCACTAAATGGAAGTCATGGGCCCATAATTAAGATTTGTATGCCCATTAAATAGCCCAAATATAATTGCTCTTTGATTTGTTACCCACAACTTCCTCTACTGTTTTATGATTTTTCTTTCAGCTCCCTCTAATGATCTTTTGTAAAGCGTTCAAATCTTCTGTCAACTCTTGTTCCCAATTAAACAATATATCAAACTCAATTCTAAGTATCATGTTTTTTTTTTTCAATTGAGTACAACAATTTGAGAATATTGGGATCAAACCTTTGATCTCGAGGAAAAAAATGCATGTCAATTATCGTTAAGTTATGCTCATATTAGTACTCTAAGTATCATGTTATGTATGGTTTACCGTCAACCACACATTTAAGACCTACTTACAAAATGGTATAATTTAAAAAATGTTAAAATGTAGGGAAAAAAATAAATTATTTTAAATATTAGAGACTAAATTAAAAGAAAAAAGAAACAAACAAAAATGACCAAGGATATATTTAACTAAATTTTTATCATTATTATATTAAAATGTAGGATGTTGCAGAATTAATTTTAGATAATTTTATCCTATTTTTCAATACTAATTTCAATAACGTCATTGATGTGATTTGGTTTTTTTTGTATAATTTTTTTTTACTCAATTATATAATTAAGTAGCATACCTTCCAAATTTATTCTCAATCTCATTAAATCTCTCAACGTAGTTTTAATTATGATGGAATTAAAAACCCCTCATTTTCCTTTCATCTCTTTCATTCCTAATTTAAAATTTAATCAAATGAAAATATCAATTTAAAATCTAATTACAAAAAGAAAGTATTCGAATTTGAAATTTAATTCAAATTTGTTTCCCAAAATCTTTTTTTAATTTGATTTTAAATTGATACATTTGATTAAAATTTAAATTAGGAATGAAAGGTGGGAAAGAAAAATTGGGGGATTTGAAAAGCAAAATTGAGGGATTTGAAATTCAATTATAATTAAAACTAATTGAGAGATTTAAAGAGATTGATGAGAGATTTCGGAAAACAATTTGAATTAATATTGAGATTCAGTTTTTATCAAAATTAATTTGATTTGATAAACATTAAATGAAAATTTATTTTTAGATTCTCTCAATTCTCTTCCACTGAGCTTCTTTTTGTGGCGAATGACCTCCTTCGTCGGCTTTGATGCAGCTGTCGTCAGTGAAGTCACGGGAACCATGGAGGCTGCTCGTTAAAAAAAAAGCAGAGAAATTTAGGGTTTTTTTTAAGTAAATTACTTTTTGTGGTCAGTAAGAAGAAATTGAATAATGGTAATTAGAAAAAATACAGAAAGATGGAAGAAGGAATAGAGAAACTCCAAGAAAATTTTAGAGAGAATGAAAAAAAAAAAACTGGAGGTAGGGAGAGGAAATAACGAATGAAGTCTAAAATATTAGTGGAGGGATAGTGAGGGTCATTTGATGTGAAGGTGATGTCAGCAAATGCCTATAAAAGTTGTGTTTTGAAAAGGATGATTTGAGAACGTTGTCGGAGAACTGCGTTTCGGAGATTCTGTCACTAACAACACCGTCGGACGCCTAAAGATTGGCCGCGGCGTTCCAGTCAGCGCCGGTATCCGACGACGTTTGTGGGAGATTCTTGTCCATAAACTACGTCTGGCCGCCTCTGAAATCTCCGACGAGACCCACATTTTCTTTGAGGAGAGAAATTTTCTTTCAATTCGGCTCTCCGCCCCTCCTTGACGGTGGTAAAAAGGTAATAATTAATAAAATCAACTCCATAAACAAATAAATTTGGATTTCTTTGAGTGATCAAATATTTAATAAATATATATAAACAATCTTGGGCAGAACCTTCGAGTTGGAAAAATTTTCTGGAAAGTTTTGTTACGTTTTGTCTACAACAGCACTGTCCATAAGTTGGAGGTGGAGGAACCATTCTCGAATAATTGATGACATGCGGAACAAAATGGGGTCTTAGAGATTTCAGAGGCAGCAAGAGAGTTTTGGGAAGGAGAAGAAGGGGAAGAAGAGAGAGAGGGAAAAAAATCAAAGTAAATATAAAAATAATTATATAAAATTATTTAACATTATCACCTCATTGAAAATTTGACAACTCAATTTGAAATTTATGGACCAAATAGATACTTATTCCAAAACTCAGGGGTAGAAATGTATTTTATGCTAAAAAATATTGCAAAAGTTTTCATAATGAATCAAATCATTGGCCATTGCCCAAGTTTGATCACCATATTACGCAGAAATGCAAATTTTTTGTTTAGTTTTTATATTTCTCAAACAAAAAAATATACTTTCTAGTTTTTAAATTAAAAAATAGATAAAAAAAAAATTTATCCTTTATTTAAAGAAAATTTATCCTTTATTTAAAGCTATTATATTTTTTAAACAAAAAATATATAGTTTTCTTAAACAAAAAAAATATTTTCGATTGGGAAACACGAGTAAGACATACGTCAGATTCCGAGAGTGACAGCAAGGTGTGAGACCACACATGATTCACACCGTACTCTATGCAGGCGTACATATACATTGCCTCCATAGCTGTATTGGGGAGACGCTGGAGACTACAGCCTGGGACTTGCAGTCTGACTTGCAGGTGGAGGCACTACCCAATAATTGATGCGAGCTCCGCATATCCATCAGGGGCCTCGTATAGCTCGGTGTGCCCCTGTTCCCAAAACTGCCGTTCTTCTTGGTCGGCCACCTACACCTATAAAAATGGAAGGTCTCTAATCACCACATGATAAGTGAAAAACCTGTTAGTTAAACCAAAAGGTGTCTACTCCTATTTTCTCATTCCGATTATTGACTTGAACGTCAGAGTATTAGACGAGATACCACGTTGGCGTCGAGTTTTCTGGTTGCATGCTCATTTGCTCTTCAGCGAACACTCTCATCTAAGAGACACGTGGAAATCTCTAAAATTAGCCGCCAACATTTTCTATTTTTGAAATTATAAATATTTTAAAAATTTATCCTTTTCATGTAAAGCTAATAATTTATAATTTTATATAAAAAAAGTATATTGTAAATTATATATTTTTTAATAAATTATAATTCTTGAGGATGTGTTGTATATTTTTACATTATATCCACTCAATTTTAGTTTAACCAAAAATAAAAACAAATTAACTTGAGTTAAAGGTATACATCTCATATCAAGAATTTGTGGGTTCGAATTCCCACTCCCACGACTTGTTATACTAAAAAAATTTAAAAATAAAAATAGAATTTAGGAAATAGTTATCAAACAAAATTTTGTTTATATTTATTACTTTTTTAAGAAACAAGAAACCGAAATGATTATCAAACGTATTTCTTTTTCTAGTTCTAAAAATATTAGAAACAAGATTCAGGAACAGGAAATAAGAAACGAAAAACAGGAAACGTCCTAAGAATCTGTTTTGTAGTGTTTTTTTTTTCTTCCTTTTTATGTTACTCTTTTGTAATAAATAAAAATAGAACTACATTTGACAATTTCTGTTGGAATTTTTGAATAAAATTATTTTTGTTAAAAATGAAGAATCACAACTTTTCATGAACTGGTACGTCTTTTGTAAAGATTATGTCCTTTTATCAAAAGACATAACTTTACATGAAAAGATATGACTATTTGAATGACCACAAATAGTCTATAAATACGTGGTTCTTCTCAGTTTTGCGATACAGAAAACTATCCATCAAAACTCTCTCTTTTCTTCTCTATACGAGTACTTAAATACTTTTAGTTTGTTGAGTCCTGTGCGTGGAGTGCTGCATTCACAGGTTGATATATCTATCTTATCCTGGGAGACAATTGTTCATGAAACCTTGAGCACCATAGAGGGAACAAAATTGTCTTAAGGAAACAACGCTACGTTGGGTTGAGATTGTTTAATTTCATGTTTCCTTAAGTTTTCTCTACATATTTTCTCTTACAATCTTAATACAATTTTGCATAAGGTTTTTTTTTTGTTTATGCATCTCTCTGACAAATTTTGTTTGGTCCATAGTCCTGATCTTTGCTTGTTGAAATTTTTTCCTTATGATTCTATGGATACTAACTTTTTATTCCGTATTGGCCAATGTGTTCCAATTTTCTTGATGGTTTTCTCATAAGTTTTTCAAGGATCGATGATATATCATCTTAAGTTATTTTGTTAAGAAAACTTGATTGAAATTGAATATTTCGACATGTATGTATTAACCTTGTTATTTACATGGTCAATTCTTTCCATATAATTTATTTTGTTTCGTTATGCTCCATGCTACATAATTTAATAGCACCTTTATAGTTAATTATCGTTGGGATAAAATTGTTTTGTGGCGTTATTTGTTTATTATATTTAATAAATTTTGAGCAAGTATTTTTTGTGATGAATCCACAAAAATATCATCGACGATTCAAATTGCATACCACATGGTGGTAGAAATCAAAGGATAAAAGCCTGGGTAATGGTAATGAGTTCAAACGATAACAACAAAACATGTTCTATCTCAAAGCTTTGCATTTGACACAATTTCTCAAAGGGGATGCTTCTGTTATGGTTGAAGGAGATGAGTTTCTATAATTCACGAGAGTTATGATTTCATTCTTGTGAATGAGTGTGGATTTAATTAGGTGTTGAGTAATTACTATATACAGTGATTTCATATTTTATATGAAATTAAGTTTGGCGGCATGTTTAAATGCTTGAATTGGATATAGTTAAATATCCAAATTGCTTTTGCAATTGGTACATTCTTGTTATGAATGATATACTTTAAAATATGCACATACAGTTTACGAGGAGAGTAGAAGACAATATCATATGAAGTTGTGGAACGATGACTTCATATAAATATTTGAAATTATGGGGGTGCCTTGCAAAAATGAAAAGTACTCTTAATTAAGTCTAACAAGTTGTCATTGATGTAAACCTCCAGTTATCTAAAAGATATTGGTGGTAGTATTTCACAGTTGAAGTATTGTTTAATTTCATGTTTCCTTAAAGACAATTTTGTTCCCTCTATGGTGCTCAAGGTTTCATGAACAATTGTCTTTCAGGATAGGACAGATATACCAACTAGTGAATGCAGCACTCCACATGACTCAACGAACTAAAATTATTTAAGTACTCGTACAGAGGAGAAAAGAGAGAGTTTTGATGGATAGTTTTCTGTATCGCAAAACTGAGAAAAACCACGTATTTATAGACTATTTATGGCCATTCAAATAAGGATATCTTTTTATGTAAAGTTATGTCTTTTGATAAAAGGATATAGCCTCTACAAAAGTCGCACCAGTTCATGAAAAGTTGTGATTATTCATTTTTAACAAAAGTAATTTTATTCAAAAATTCCAACAATTTCTTATTTTCTCATTCGTTTTCTTTATTATTGGTATGTTTATTTTTATTGTTATTGTTGTTTTATTATTGAAAAAAAAAACATAAACATGTTTGCTAATAATTTATTATTTCTTGTAATATTAAGTTTTAAATTAAAAAAATTTTTATATCAAATTGATTTTTTTAAAATAAATATCCAAAATTTTTTATGTTATATTTACTTTTAATATTTATTATGAATTTTATAAGTCAATACGATGAAATAATGATTTTATTTATGTTTTGGAAAAATTTTAAAAATTGGAAAAAGAAACCAGCAATTTTGAAAATATTTTGTAAAAACGAGAAATAAGAAGAAAAATATTTACCAATGCTTTTGTTTCTAAAACTTAGAGAATGATAAATACAAGAAACAAAAAATGGGAACCTTAATAAATTGATCCTAAGAGATTGTTTGGTAACGTTTTAGTTTTTTGTTACCTGTTTTCCGTTTTTTTTTTTTCCTAATTCTTGTTCTAATTTTTTTTAGAAATAAAAACATAATTATTTTGGTATCATTTCTGTTTTTTTTTCTTTTGATTACCCAGGATGCGAATTGTCCACATACACGTACATATGCAAGGAGTCATTGTGTGTTCCTTGTGGCTTAATCCAAGACCTCAAGGATATTCCTTGAAGCCCCAAATCACCCAAACTATTCTTTAGAGACACCATTTCTGTTTATTGTTTATTGGAAAAAAAAGAATAGAAAAAAATATGTTTGATAACTATTTACTGTTTATTGTTTTTAATTTTAGTTTTTAATTTTTGAAGTATAACAACATATAAAGGTGGGTATTGAAACTTAGTACTTCTTGATCAAAGATATATGTCATAACTAAAGTTTGCTTATATTTATTTTTAGTTTGTTTTAGTACAACATAAGGTGAAAATTCGAACTCACGACCCTTTCGTGAGTTACGCTCATATTGACTATATTTATTTTTTTAGTTAAAATATAATTTAGTAGCTAGACATAATATAACATACCTTCAAAAGAACATAAATTATTAAAGAAAATATAATTATATAAATTTCTTTAATATAAAAGTCAAAATTATCAGCTTTAAAATACAGAATAAATTTTACAGAATATTGTTTATTTAAAAAATAGAAAATATTTTATTAAAAACTAGTAAATATTAAACAATAATTACAAAAAAAAAGTAGAAAATATAAAAAATAATTATACAAAAAGAATTATTAAAAAATAGAAAATATAAGGAAAAAAAGCGACAAATCAAATTGGAACCAAGGATCTAACAAGCTAGGCTGAGGATCAAAATGGACACATAAAAACTAATTTTTATAGCTTCCAAAATTTAGTCATTCTTTTGGAAACGATTCTAAAAAGTTAGAATGAGAAATGTGATAAGTTACCATGTTACCAAACAAGTCCTAAATTTTCTAACTCGAATTTTAGACATTGGATTATGAAAAAACATCCTGACCCTGATCCCAAGTTAATTCGTTATATGATTGATGCAGAACAAGGCGTGTAATATTAATTCGATTGACCAATGATCACAAGGATTAATGAACTTCATAATTTTTATTTGTAAGTATTATTATAATGTGTGAGATACATTGCTTAAAGAGAGGATATCTCAAAATATCAATTTTGAGGACAATCAAAGAAACAGAAACAAGCATAAATGGTCTGCTGAACATTAGTAGGAATGCACTGATGTGAGATAGTGTGGTGCTTCTCCCAACATTTCTTCCCACAATCATCGAGTATGCATCCACTGTCACTCAACTTTTCTTGACATCTTTGGACAGCTGACACTCCTTTGGGCACCAAAATCAACGCAGCTACAAAACACAACAAAAATTCAAAACAATTAAGCAAGGTCTATCAATCAGCTATATCATATTTGCCAAAACCAAACCGCCAAGTATTGATACGGTTTCTTTAGACATGGTAGAAAGAGTTGATGAGTTAACATTCGTCTAAATAAAACATATTACATAAGAAAATTGTAACAATTCGTCGATCTAAAGACGTACGTTTTGAGATACTTAACCCGAATCAAAAGTTTCAAATTGTTAATTTTTTAAAATCATAAAATCCCAAATCAAATCAAGCATAGAACCATATGCACTGGAATAATAATTTAAATAAAGAGAAGAAGAAGAGACCTGCGAGAATAAGAACAATGAAGGCAGCATAGGAAGAAGGAAGCTTTGCCATGTTTTAGTTGAAGAAATTAAGAATGATTTGGTGAAGTGAATTGCAGAAAATAGTGGTTTGAGGAGGTTTAAATACTATACATTGCATTAACTTCTTCCATGAATAAGATCTATTTTCTTAAATGATTTCATGCTTTATTCCATTTTTGGAGAGAAAGAATAAAGATGGTTAATTTCATATAACGTATGTAAATTGAATTTAGATCTATTTTTAATTTTGTTTTTAATGTAGATCTGCATTTATTAGCTAGGTTGTTATTATTTATTTTTTAAGCAATAAATAATCGGATTACCATAAACAATAACATTTGTTGGATAATAAGGGTTACATATTTAGCTATGAAGAAGCGTAAGAGGGATAAGCCTACAAATCTTGATGAAGCCAAACAAGGGAGCCTCTATTCTCGACCCTGAATTCCAGAAAACAGTGAAATGAATCCAGAAGCGGATTCAAACTCTATAAAAAGAGGGATAAGCCTACAAATCTTGATGAAGCCAAACAAGGGAGCCTCTATTCCGTGAGAAAAGGACCAAAGTTTACACACTACTCAACCAGTGGGTGGTATCAATGGTCTTGACAGACTGAACTAATATAAAAGTGACAGAGCTGTAATATTTCCGATGTGGTTTATACACTCAACTACATCAGTCATCATCTTACTAATTCAATTTTCAAATCTATTCTTTTATGTTAGGTTGTTAATCACCAATTACTCATGATATTTATTTATTGTAGATCGAGAAAATGGCAAAGTTTTCGAGCCTTCGTTTTTATTTTATTATTATTCAACAAATGTGGTTTAAACTCCATTAATGCAATTGAGCATATTATGCTTTTCTCTGGTCAAAGCTGCGTCCTTTGTGCTATGCTCTTTTATTTTGTTGGGTTTGGTCTTTAGCTTCAGTGGCTCTGTGATTTCGCAATTTTTTTCTCCAATTATCTGCCTTATTTGATTCTCTAGGTTTCCTCAGCCCCTCTTATTTAGTTGGATTTCATTCTCATTGGTCATAGTTAGGGCTTGTTCTTCAAGTGATTTCCAAACTTGATAGACACTATCATTTGCTTCCATCATAGAAAGAACGTCTCTACTGTAATTATTCCGAAAAGTCATGAAGTCAACAGCCCATTATTGTTCTCTCATATATTGAACTAAGGATTGAAAGTCACTTTTCCCTCCTTATCTATGAGTTCTTGTTTTGGAGCACTATCTTCAAGCAAGTGACGTTCATGCTTCTGATGAAGGGTACAATTTGTGATTTCCATAGCAAGTAATGGGAGAAGTTCAACTTGATAGAGATCAGCTAGAGCATTGGTGAAAAATCTGAATGGCGAGGGATGTTTCAGTATTGACCATGAGTGTTAAGAGAGGAGATAAAAAAATCAATTTCTTTTATGTACAGAAGCTCTGATATCATTAAAGGGTTGCAAAAATTTTTGTTCAGTAATGTGGTTTTGACACTGGCATGTGTCGTGCTGGTGATGCGTGTGGCTGGGGTGCGAAGGGCGATGTTGCATGCGTGTGGCTTGGCGGAGGCGTGCGTGCAAAGGTCGTTGGCATGCATGCACGAGATGCTGAACATGCTAGCGTGGGGCGCGCACAGGGTGATCTCTTGTGAGGTTAGCGCGATGGTGAGGGTCTATACATGTGCACTTTGGGTATTTTGTTGCGGTTTTGCGTGCGGTCATGCTCTCCTCTTGGCTTAACTTTGTTTTAAGGATTTGGAGCCAATTATGATCATATCATCACCTACTTGATCCTAACCAAACTAGATGGTGTCAAGGTGTCAAAATCTACCAAAAAGAAAAAAAAAGCCACATAGCCCACTGATTAACCTTTCAAGGATAAAAAAAAGAGGTTAATCCATGTTATTTTACACTCTATTAAGTTTTCAAATGCTATTAAATGTTGTGATTTGAGTTGATGCATAATCTAGAAATCATACTTTAAACCAAAACGAGCATAGCTCAACGTAATTGACATATATCTCCAATCAAGAACGTAATTGTGAGTCCGATCTCCCACCTCCCCTATTATATTATTAAAAAAAACATACTTTATATTCAAGTAACACCAAAATATATGGAATCTCTTGAAATTCTCGGTCAGAAGTATCAACTTTTATATTGATTTTAGCTTTGTTCGTCATTGTCTTAGTTGCTTCTTTTTAGTTAGTTCATTTACAGTTTCCTTGTTTGCTTGTAATTCCAGCATTTCCTTAGTTTTTAATCTTTCCATTTTCAGCAACTTATTCCTTCAAGATACCTTATTTAAGCCATTGATATTCTTTTCATTCCATTTCTTCCTCTATTCGTATTTAATTTGTTTACTTTTTAGGACGGATTTTGTGTGCACACAATTTTTTGGATGAGTTCTAACTCCCCTAAACTTGGAAGAGCTAGGGTAAGCACTACAAGAATTTCAGGTTTCGGCGACAAATCCTGAAATTTCGTCGTCGAAGCTGTCGTCAGAAGGTTCTGGCGACGAAATTTTGCTTTCGTCGTCGAAAACATCTAAGGGGACGAAAATTTATTTCGTCGTCGGGTCCACCTTCGGCAACGAAAATTGATTTCGTCGCCGGGTGATCCTTCGGCGACGAAAACTTTGTCGAAGGTGGTGATTTCGTCCTGTTTTTTCTCTTTTTTGTCTTTTTTTGTCTTTTTTTTTTCCTGTATTTATTACTTTCTCAATAACAAGTATCACCAACAACGAATTTAATTTCATTTAAAAAGTCATGATATTACAAACATTTGTTTTACAAAAGTAAAAAAATAATATAAATTAAATTTAACAACCTACTCTAAAAAGTCCCAAACTTAAACAACTTAAACATATTCTACACAATCCTTCATAAAGTTTGTTCATGAAATTTGATTTCCAAAATCTTTGATAGAGAATCGAACGATCCTGAAAAAAAACAAATAAACTTATATATTAGCAAAATATTTTATATATTTCTCAAAACTAACTTAAAAGTCATAAAAAAATCTCATTACAGATGCATGTCTCAAACTCAAACTAGACATTAAAAGTTAACTCACCACATCCATTAAAAGTTAACAAACTTTCATTCTAACTCAGTACATATGTCATGAACTCAAACTAAGTAAACATTTCACAAACTTAAATTAAAGTAGAAGAGGATCCCTCCTCTAAACACTTTCATTCAAAGTCAATAAATTAAATCTTATATCGCACAAACTAAAAGAAAAAAATATAAGAACATCCCCTCCCCAACACTTTCATTCAAAGTATTATAATTCCTCCCCCACCCCCCAACATTTCATTCTAAGTATGTACATATAACACCCTCCCCTCCCCAACACTTCAAATTTCCAAAAATTGCTCTTACCAAGTAAAACACGCACACTCACCAATCAACTTTACAAATTTAACAGAATCATCGAACGACATTTAAAAATAAACATTACTGATTCATTCGTAACATATGTTTTAAATGGCTACCATAACTGCAGAATCATCCAACAACATGTAAACATAAATAAAACAATCATAGACACAACCATCCACTAATTTAAGTACTTAGCTTAATCAACCTATATTCATTTGGTAGTCTTTAAAGTAAATAAATAACAATATTTAATATTTACAAAGCCAATAAATTAAATCAAACAAACAACATTTCAACATCTCACAACTTAATTAAAAAGTTCACAATCAAACCAATATGCTTCAAACTAAAATAGTTCATAAGCACGTTCACAAGCAAAAAAACTAAGTCAAAATCAAACAGCTTAAAAATTAACTCACAACATACCTTTAGCACAAGTTACAACGAACGCTAAGAACCAATACCGACCACAATAAGCTCAAAGTGAAGCTTATAAATTCCAACCTACAACAACAACTCATGAAGTAAAAATCACAATCAAGTCACAATCACTAGGATTATATATATATTTAAGTCACAATCAAACTACCCATTAAAGTCCATCCATTAATAATTTGAATACTTAAATAGAAATCAACACGAAAAAGCATTATATTTATAATCCCTAAAATTTAGAAACTTTCTAATTACAAAATTACAAAATTACGAAATTTTCAAATAAAGAATAAAGCACAAACTAACACAACTACAAACTCTAATTCCCCACGTGTCCACTTATAAGATTTCTCAACTTCACCCCTCTATATTAGGAACATAAAGTTTCAAAACACAAACTTAAACAACGATTAATTTCTCAAACTCACTCTATTAATATTAGGTGAAACATTATCAACCTTCACAATTTCTCAAATAACTATATTCACAATTTAATAACTATTATACAAAACATTATATAAAATGTGTGCTAAAAAATTTCACAATTTCTCGAATAAACAATTTAACAATTTCTCAAACAAAATAACATATATTAAATCCAATATTATAAAA
>NW_019104567.1:446617-506422 GCF_001995035.1 Momordica charantia
ATTTGTACACCACACACCCTTGCCTTTAAAATAATCTTTTGTTGCAAACGTGTCACTGTTTTTAAGGATAAATGTGTGTTTGAACAAAATTGGATTTATACATTGTTTTAAAGAATTTTTGTTCTCTTTTGTTTGCTTGCTTTGACTTCAAGTTGACTTATTATTCCACCCATGCATTTGAATTAGTTTTTCCATTATTTAGTTTTTTAAAACTAACTTTACAAATATTTCTTCATTTTCAATACAAATCATAAGTTAAGTAAAATTATTATTTGAATGCTATTATTTTAGTTCAAACCTTCTATAATAATAATAATAATAATAAAACCCACCTGCCAATATGCATTATCCCAATACCCATTTGCATCCTTATAAGCTCATTATTCTATCATATCATTTCCCTTCTATAACAATGCATTATGGGTAAAATAATGTTGACATGAGGTCGGAGGTTGAATCCCCTATTTCATATTTGTTGTACTAACAAAAGAAAAATAAAAAACAAATTTGAAGAATCGGTTAGAGAAGCATCAGCAATTTGTGAAAGACTTTTTTTTGGGGGAGGAGCAGCAAGAAATTTCTGGATATGTTCTACTAGGAGCAATTTCAAGGACCTTGTAAGTGAGGTGTTCTTTCTTTTGACTCCAACGCATCACAATCTCATCTTCAACAACATATCCTTTGCCTTCGGCTTCCCATTTGATATAGAATTCATCACCAGTCGCGGACTTCTTCATAGTTGTTTCTATGTATTCCTTTCTCTTCGTGTCGAATAAAGTTATGTTCACTCCATTCTCTTCGTCCCTCGCTATCTTCCTCGAAAAAATATTGAGTAAATTCTCTTGGATCTCATCTTGTTTGAGTACCAATGTCCCATTTATGTCACTTACTTCCAATGTCTTTGCTATTGTCCACCAGTTGGTTGCGACCATTTTAGTTTCTTCAACTTCTTGGATCCCTTGTTATCCATGAGAGTTGCCATGTAACCCAATATATATAGGTTAGACAGAGAGAATCAAATATTTAATATTAGGCATGTTGTAAATCTATGGGAGAGAGGCCATGGGATTTATTTTCATTAGTTTCTTTTCAATTTGGAATGAGGCCATTTAATGTGTTTGTCAATAAAACCMAAGCATGCTTTAATTAATTCATTAAAATATATAAGTAAAATGTAGAGTGAACTATACTTTCCTTCATTGAGTTTAGAGATAGGTTTTTATTCGATTTTAAAAAGTGATAGTTTAGTTTTCGTCATTTAGAAAATATTTTTAAAAGGTCCCTAAAGTGAAATTTCCATTAGTGGAACACGTGTAATCAAAGCTTTTTCTTGATCCTTCGTGGTGGAGATTTGAAGGATTTGGTCATGGTGATGGTGGCAAGGAAGGAGAGGATGGAGGGGATTAGCAGTAGTATGGATTTTGCCAAACATGATCAATGGGAAGCKAAGCGATTTTGACAATGAAAAACAAAAAGGTCAAAGTTACTCTCAAACACACCCTTAATCCATAATATATGACTTGAACTATGTTCAGATTGACAACAAAAATAAGGTAATTATTTTATATGAATTTAATTGTATCTTATTTAATTTACATGTTTAATTTGGGTGAGATAAATTTTTCATGAGTTGATAATAAATTTTGTAAAAAAATAAATTATTATTTCATTAAAATACTATTTTAGTCTCTATACTTTTGACTTTTGTTCATTTTGGTTCATATACTTTCAACATATTCATTTTAGTTTTTGTACTTTCGACTTTTGTTCATTTAAGTCCTTGTACTTTCAAAACCTTTTATTTTGATCTCTATACTTTCATAAAGTGATTAATTTGGTCTTTATTTGAAATATTTTAATACAATTTTTTTACATAATGGAAACTCTTTCATACAAATTTATAGTTACATTTAAACAAATTTAGTAAGTGAATTGTAATGGAAAAATTATGATCTAAAGAAATGAGATAAAAATAAAAGTAAATGAGTAAAATGATAACTTTTTAAAAGTACAAGGTCGAACATGGACATTTTTTCAAATACGGACTAAAATAAACCAAAATCGAAAATACACCACCAAAATAAAATTTAAACTTATTATTTTATATTAATCTAATCCCACCAAATAATTCGTTTCATTTCTTTATTAAAAAAATAATAAAATAATTCATTTGACTAAAAAATAAATTATAAATAAGTAAAAAAAGGAATAATGGAATGAGAGAGCAGAATTAAAATTATAATATGCGTTAAACTTTAAGGTTTGTCCCTAACAAGTTATGAAAACTTTAAAAATATTTAATAGGTTCGGTAGATCCGTAAAGATTATCACATATCTTTTTAAACTTTTAATTTTATATGTTATATATCATTGACTTAATCCACATTTTTTTTTAAATTCACAGAYTTGTTAGACATAAAATTGAAAGTGAGATTCTATCAAACACAAAATTCAATTTTATGTCTAATAGATCTATTAATTTTATAAATCGAATATGTCATTAATTTATCAGACATAAAATTGAAAGTTCAACAACTTACCAAACATGTTTTAAGCTCAACAATCCATAGATACAAAATTAAAATTTCAAAGACCAGTTAACTAATTTTTTAAAGGCCGAAAGACCTAACAAACACAAACCTAAAAGCTTTAAGCGCTAAACTTACAATTTTGACAATAATATATTATTGATTTCTCTAGAGTAACTAAATATTATTTTAAAATATAGTTTTTTTAGTACAAAAATTTTGGGATATGAAAGATTGAGGGGTATGGTATGCTCATAGCGATGTTAACATATATGGTTAATACAAATCTTTCTAACAATTGGCCTATTAGCTCAGTTGGTTAGAGCGTCGTGCTAATAACGCGAAGGTCGCAGGTTCGAGACCTGCATGGGCCATTTTTTTCTTTTATTTTCATTTTCTTAACTTTTATTATTATTTTCCAGCCAAACAAACTCCTTTTATTCTCATTTTTTACTTCAATATTCTATTAGAAACTTAATTTAAATACAAAATGGATATAATCAAGTTTATTGACCAAATTTAAAATTTAACCTTAAAAATTATATTAATTATAACCAAAAGGCTGGGCTCTTAATAACATTGTCTTTGTACTAAAATAATAATAATAATAAAAAATAACATTGTCTAATTTTAGTATGCTCACAAATTGTGCCCCTGTCAAAAATTGTTCATTTGTGCCGAGAGAGTTTCGTGTAATGGAACGTTACCAAACTGAGTCCTAGAGAATCTAATATTTAATATTAGACCTGTTGTAAAACTATTGGAGATGACATGAGTTTGATTTTCATTAGTTTCTTTTCAACTTGAATAAGGCTATTTTCTGTGTTTGTCAATAAAACGAAAGCATGCCATAATTAATTCATTAAATTACATTAAACAAATACAATTATATGGTAAGGTTATCTGTTTAATAATCCTTTTATTTTTTATTTTCTGTTTTTTGAAAATTCTTTTTATTGGCACTACCACGAGAAAGATTCACGTTGGGACTAAGAGCACGTCCCCTAAATTTCTATCAAATTTATTATAGTGTACTTCTAAGTTAAAAAAATTGCCTTTAGTTCGTTTGGTTATGYTTCTATAAGTCTTCCTATCCCAGCACGTACCGTATAATTCTTTGTTTTTTAACTATATTTTTATTATTTTTTAAAATATATTTTTACTATTTTTTCCTAAATATATTTTTATGCTTTTTTTGTTTTCTAAATATATCTTTATTACTGAGTCTCAACTTCAACATATTTTGATGTATTTTATATATTTTTATTGTATTGTGATTGAATTTCAACGTTAGTCTATTTTTCTTTAGCACAGTTGAAATGTACGAAGCAGCTGATCACCAAAATATTGTGTCGTTAGAATATACAAAGCAGTAGAATATCAACAAAATATTATGCAACATTATGCTTCGTAATTCACAACTCGAATCTTATTTTTAATCATCCTTGGAAGGCTGACATTCTCATATTTGTATACCATTTATAGCATTTACTTATGTGTATTATTTCTATATAAGTAGCTTAATTTTAGGAAAGTAATTGGTGTAAATTGGGCGATCGTTGTCCAAATCTCTCCCCACCCCTCGATATAAGTTAAGTTCATCTCTGCTCTTGTAAAATCAAATTTTCAAGTGAGAATTACTTTGTGATTTATCTATTTAGGTTGGTTTGTTCCACAAACGATCATTCGATTTAAAAATGGGATCTGGTCAAGATCGATGAGCCAAAAGAGTCACGATATTGAGGGATATGTTAATGATGAGATTAACACTAAAGTATTTTAAAAGAAAGAGTAAGATTATTGAAGGAATTCTAAGTATATTATATTGAATGAAAAATAAACAGGCTATTAAATAGTCATACACAGCAAAACGGAACTTACGATAAGTAAGGAGTTTACTGTTAACAGACTTCTAGCTAAGTCAAAGCAAAAAGTCCCAAATAAATTTGAGATTTTATTTGACTAATTAACAATTCCTCCCTTAAACTAAATTCTTTAACACAAAGAACTTAGTTTATATTGCTCTCTGTACATACTCCAAGCATTGCTCGTAGGTTCAAGAAAACATCAAGCTTAAGCTTGAGAGACTTTGTCATTACATTAGCAATCTGTTTTGTGGTGTTACCATGAATCAGTTTTATCACTCGTATCTGTGCGAACTCTCGAAGAAAGTGAAAAATAACATTTATATGCTTGTTGCACCCATGCATGATTGGATTTCTTGAAAACTTGATTGCAGAACTACTGTCACATTGGATAGTTATTGACTATTGCTTAGTTTGATCAAGTGTCATGAGCAACATTTTTAACCAAATAGCTTGACAAAAACATGATGCCGCGACGATGAATTTTGCCTTTGTGGTTGATAAACTTACAATTGGTTGTTTCTTAGAACACCATGATACAACTCCAGAACCAAAAGGGAAGAAATTTCCAGTTGTACTGTTTCTATCATCCAGGTCACCAGCATAATCACTATCAGTATATGCTACAAGTTTATTTACTTCCTCCCTTCTTGTAGAAAATTCCAAACTCAGTTGTTCCATGTAAATACCTTGCTAATTGTAAATGAAGCAGAGTAGGATTCTCTATGTACCTGCTTAAAAGACTGACAGAAAACACCACATCCGGACGAGTTGAAGTGAGATACATGCTATTTGCATGAAATTTGTTTTATCCACCTTTGTAGCTTTTTTATCGTTGCAAATCTTAAACCCACGAACAAATGGGTTTGAACTGAGTTACTTTGATCCATCACAAAATGTTGCAACACCTCCTTAACATACCTTCTTTGACAAAGAAAGATTCTACTAGATTTCTGCAAGACTTCAAGACCCAAAAAAAAAACTTCATTTTACCGAGACCAGTCATGTCAAACTCAAAGCATCATCGAGTTCTTAAACTCAACAAACATTAACTCATCATTTTCTGTAAATAGAATATCATCAACATATAAACTTACAATGAGCATGCTACCTTCTTTGTTTCGTTTAACAAAAAGGTAGGCTCATAATCACATTTTTTTTAAACCTTTCTTTATGAAATATGCTTCAATACTATTGTACCAAGTATGTGGAGCCTGTTTAAGCCCATAAAGAGTTTTCTTTAACTTGTACATCTTTTCCTCTTCTCCTTTTCGAATGTAACCGCGAGGTTGTGCAACAAAGACATCTGATCCTTAACCAGCTCTCCATGTAAAAAGGCAGACTTCACATCTAATTGATATATAGTCCACCCTTTTTGTGTTGCAAAGGCAATCGCCAATCGCGGTCTCCATACGAGCTACCAGAGTAAATACTTATGTGTAATCAATACCATCTTGCTGAGCATATTCTTTCACTATCAGCTTTGCTTTAAACTTTTCAATTTCTCCCTTTTCATTAAGTTTAATCTTGTAGTCCCACTTTACTCCAACGGTTTTAGCTCCTTTTGGTCAATCAATTAATTCCCATGTGCCATTTTTCTCAATCGCCTCAATCTCAACATCCATGACATTTCTCCATCTTGCACTTTTCACAGCTTCTTCCAAATTAAGTGGATCAGCACGATGAGTATACAAGGCAAAGAATACCTGGTAAAACGTAGCCTCTTCATCTAACAAACCTTCACCGGATACGTAATCTCTTAGCTAAGTTGATTGCTTCCTACTCTTCCCTTCTACATGACTTGGAATAGTCTCTTGATTAGTGGTAAGAGACCCCTCTGGTTGTGCATCGACATGGACTCCTCAGGTTGCGCTTCAGCAACATCTTTTATGTGAGATTCTTCAATGACAACCTTTTCATTATCTTCCCATTTCAGCTCACACAAAATTGTTGACTCATGTTCCTTGCCCCATTCCCATTCTTCACTTTCTTCGAACACCACAAATATGTTTATTACGAGTAGAACACATTTCAAGCTTTTCTCATCTAGTCTAGATCTTGAATTATCAGGTACGTGAGCATAGGAAATACAACAAAAAATTATGAAGTGTTGGACTAATGGCTTGTATCTGCTCCAAGCTTCTTCTAGTGTCTTGTCCTTCACAGCTAGTGTTCGACTACGGTTCAAAACATGCACAACCCAATTTACTGTTTCTGATCAGAAAGTTTTTGGTACTTTATTTTCAGATAACATGCTACGAACCAAATTCATGATGGTCCGATTCTTCCGTTCTGCTACACCATTTTATTGCGGTGAATATGCAGCTGTTAGTTGTCTTTGCACTCTATGCTCATTACAAAAATTGTTGAATTCTAGAGATGTAAATTCTCCACCACGATCCGTGCGTAGCCCCTTTTAAAGACTTATTTGTTGCTTTTACAACTTGTATCTTGAAGCTTTTGGAAACAGTGAACGCTTTTGATTTTTCTGCCAACAAATAAACTCATGTTTTTCGGCTGAAATCATCAATAAAGTAATTAAATACTTTTCTTGTTATTCGAGGCTGGCTTAATTGGTCCACAAATGTTAGCATGAACAAGCTGCAAAATTTCTGATGCTCTCAAAGAACTTCTCATTGGAAATGAGTCTTGATGTTGTTTCTCCGCAAGACAATCTTTTCATAGCTTTGAGGGCGGCTTAAGCAGCGGTAGACCTTCCACCATCTCTTTTTGTTGCAAGATTTGTAAGCCTTTTAAAGCTTAAATGCTCAAACCTGCAATTCCACAATTGCGCTACATCTTCTGCAATATAAAAACAACTCGGTGTTGCAGGCAAAAAGATGGCATGCAAAATAAACATCCTATTTGCAGACATATTAGATTTCATAATCAAATATTTGTCAGTATGATAGATTTTGCATTGCCTTTGCTAAAACAAAATGCTCAGCCCTTCTCTTGCAACTGTCCCAGACTCAGCAAATTGTTCTTCAATTCTGGAACATAAAGAACTTCTGAGATGATGCTAATAACACCATTAATATCTAGCCCGATGTTGCCTTTCCCTTTAACCATTATGTTTGAATTATTTCCCAGCTTCATCGAATCAGAGAAGTTTACATCAAGCTCGAAAAAATATTCTTATTTTTCACACATGTGGTTATTGCCGCAAGAGTCGAGAAACCACACATCTGTTTTTTAGTGCTCATTTTTTTCAACATAAGCCATCAACAACACATGCTCATCACTCTCCGCTCGACTCTCTGCAAAATTTGCCATTCCCTTCTTACATTCCCACTGAAAATGTCCAAGTTTGTGACAAGCATAACATTCTATAGTTACTTTATCAATACTTTGCATGTTTCTTCCACGTTCTCTACCTCCAAAATTTACACGCCCTCTTCCTCTGCCAGAAAACTGGCTTCCATGAGTCACCATGAGAGTATGTTCTTCATGGACAGTATTACTCATGCATTGTTTGTGCACGAGCAAACTACTCTGCAGCTCATCAATCGACAACACACTCGTATGAACACAACATAATTAAACTTTGGTGTCATTGACCTTAAGATCTTTTCCCACAACAGCAACATCATTCATATCTTCACCATTGGCCTTCATCTTGTTGATGATGATAAGAACACGAGCAAGGTACTCGTTCACAGATTCTCCTTCGTTCATATGAGCAGTTTCAAACTCCTTCCACAAAGCCTATAGATGAGCACGCTTTACTCGTGTTGTTCCTTCATACTTTTGCTTCATCGAGTCTCAAATACTCTTTGATACATCTTTGTTAATAATTGTTTCAAAGATAAAATGATCTAAAGCCTGAAAAAAGAAACCTTTAACTTCTACTCTTCACAAATTTTCTTTTGTGCCTCAGTTAAAGTGACACCTTCTGCTGTTGCAGAAATTCCATTTTCCACCGCACCCCAACACTCCTTCGATCAAAGAAAATTTTCCGTAATCATCGCCCAATGACTGTAGTAAACATTGAACCTCGACACCGCTGGTTAAACAAAAGCACCCTCTGTAGCCATTGTCGTTTGCCTAAATCCTTAGAAGACTGCTGCTTCTACTAAGCCTCTGGTGAGGCTCTGATACCAAATGATGAGATCAACACTAAAGTATTTTAAAGAAAGAGAAAAATTGTGGAAGGAATTCTGAGTATATTGAATCGAAAGCAAACATGCTATTAAATAGTCATACACAAAACAAAAATTACGATGATAAATAAAGAGTTTACTGCTAAGAGACTTCTAACTAGTGAAGCCGTGTTCTAAAGCAAAGAGTCCCAAATAAATTGAGATTTTATTGACTAATTCCTAACAGTTAAGGATCCCGCATTGAAAAGACAAGAGACCAGGAGTTTATAATATAAGTGGGTTACTCCTCTCATTGTCAATTAACTTTAAGATTGAACCACATGAATATTGATAAAATAAACTAAAGCTGAAAATATAGGAATCAAAATAATATTTACACCTTATTTTATATTAATCTAGTCTCACCGAATAATTCCTTTGACTAAAAAATAAATTATAAAGAAATAAGTAAAAAACGAATAATGGAATGAGGGAACAGAGGGAACATAATTAAAATCATAATATGTGTTAAATTATAAATTTAGACCATAAACTTTTACATTTATGTGTAAAAAGTTTTTGAACTAAAAAAAATATCTAATAGATCCTTAAACTTTAAGAATGTCTAAAGATCCGTAAACATTTAAATTTATCTAATAGGTCCTGAAACTTTGAATTTTGTATGTTATAGATCACTAACCTAATTGACATTTTCTTAAATTCACAAATTTATTAGATATAAAATTGAAAGTTTGGGGTTCTTATTCAATTTTATGTCTAATAGATACATTAATTTTATAAATGTCAAACATGTCAGTAACCTATCAAACACACAAAATTGAAAGTTTATTGACTTACCAGACATTTTTTAAATTAAGGAATCTATTATATGGAAAATTAGGAGTTCAAGACCTATTAGACATCTTTTTAAAGCTTAAAGACCTATTAAACACAAATCTAAAAGTGGAACGAGTAAACTTTATATTTTGTCAATAATATATTATTGATTTCTAGATAACTCAATATTATTTTAAAATCTTATATTTTTTTATTTCTCTAGATAACTAAATGTTATTTAAAAATCTTTAAAAAGCACGATTTTAGTGAATTATAGTTAATATAATATTAAATAACCTTTGGGCTATTTTTTTTTAATAAATAACCTTGATCAGCTGTGCATCATGCTAATGACTTGAAGGTTGTAGTTTTGATGGGCCATTTTTTTTATTTTTAACTTTTATTATTATTTTCCAACCAAACAAGCCCCTATCAAATAAGCTCCCATTAGAGTTCAATATAAATACAAAACGAATATAATCAAGTTCATTGACCAAAAGTTTTAAATTAGTGCAAGTAAGTATAGATTAGCGATAATTGGCATATATCTCTAACTAGGAAGTTGTGACTTCGATCCCTTACTCCCTCATCATGTTGTACTAAAAAAATAAATTTCTTATATATTTAAGTAGAACCTTAAAAATGATATTAATTATAACCGAATGGGTGAGATCTTAGTAACATTATCTAATTTTAATATGCTCATAAATTATGCCCTATAAAAAAATTGTTCATTTGTGCTCAGAGAGATTGGTGTAATTAAGCAACATTAAGCCAACGTAACTAATTACTTATTATTACATACTTCTAAGAGGTTGAAAATATGTAATTATTTAATGAATCCTTCGCTGACGACGGGAGTAGAGATTGGACAGACATCTTTTGAAATATCATATTTACAAATGTTTACATTTTTCAATATGAATGAAAATCAATTGGCCTATTAGCTCAGTTGGTTAGAGCGTCGTGCTAATAACGCGAAGGTCGCAGGTTCGAGACCTGCATGGGCCATGAAAGTTTTGCCCAATGCAAACATCGCCAAAGAGTTACCTAAATTCTTCATCTTCTGGTTCCATGCTTTTGCTTGTGCTATTTTTAGCCTGACTATACACATTTGTATGCCTTTGGTTGTGCTATCCACTTTTTCGTCCTATACTTCTCATAAGATGCAACCTCGTACGAAACAATGTGTTTTCCTTGACTATCCACTTTGGTTATAAGAAATACTTTTGTTTTGATCATATTTTTTAGGGGAAGTTTATTTCATGGCATGTTCCCTTCGATGAAAATGTCTTTCCTTTTGCTTCTCTGTCCTCCTCTTCTTCTTCTCTTGACTTCTCACCCATTTCTTCTCCTTCTGCCTCTATTTTGCCCATTTTTCCCAGCAAGTCATGCACCTGATAGTAGTGATCTTTTGGGTGTTCTACTTCGTCTTTTGTTGTTGCATCTACAATTGACTTCATTCCTAGTTCTGTCGTGGACTTATCACCTACTGTTCTTTTGCCCTCTACTGTGAATCATAATTCTTCTTTGGGTGAGTATTATGCTAATTTTAGCAACGTTTATCCTATGCAAACCCGATTGAAATCTAGAATTGTGAAGAAGAAAGTTTTCTTCGAAAAACCTGTTCTGATTGATGAGTCTTTAAAACCTACCTCATACACCCAGACATCTAAGCTTCCTGAGTTGTAGAATGCTAAGTCTGATGAATTTTCTGTCCTTACCAATCTACATACTTGGACTTTGATTCCTTTGCAATCTCATAATAATGTTATTAGATGCAAATGGGTGTATCGTGTCAAGCATAACCTTAATGGTAGCATTGCTTGATATAAGGTTCGTTTGATTGTCAATGGGTTTCATCAAGAAGAAGGGTTGGGGTTAATTATTATGAGACCTTTAACCCAGTTGTTAGGAAACCGACTGTTCGGGTTGTTCTTTCTTTAGCTGCTCATTTTAATCGGTCTCTTTGACAGTTAGATGTTAAAACTACTTCGTTACATGCTACTCTTCAAGAGGAGGTCTATATCCAATAAGACTTTGTTCATCCTCGTTTTCCTAGGCATGTTTGGCAGCTTAAAAAGTTGCTTTGTGGTCTCAAAGTGCCCCACCCACCTCTCAATTTGCTCATCCATCCAGTTGGGCTGAGTCTATTATATGGTCGATGGTCTATTATGTGGGCTCGACCATTGAGTACAATTTTTTTAAACGATATGTTGTAAATTTCGTCAAAATATCGGTATTTTTGCGATATTTCGACCACGTTTTGTTTTATCATCAATAAGGAGGGACCCACGTGTTGAACAACATTTAGTACACTGGTTCAAACTGATATTTCCTTTTTCTAATCTTATTTTGAGGTTTTTTGTAAACTATCTATAAAGACTAAAATCGTAATTTAACCAATGTCAATTAACCCCTCATAAAATCCTCAATTAATAGAAATATCAAATAATTTTGAAGAGAACCTGAGAAAAATATTCAATTAATTCATGTTTATTTAATTTATGAAGAAACAGTAGAGATTTGTGAAAGTATGTGTTGGAAAGTAAAATCTGACTTGCCACAAAGGTAAAATCTGACTCGTCACATGGACCTCTCATGATAGATCGAAAGATCTACCTCAAGGTGTGTAGACAAAGGTACGTATATATCGACTTAACTTATGGAGCTCGGGAGGAACTAAAAATCTTGGCTAATGACTTAACGACCTACGAGCTTGTCAACCTATATATGGTTCAACAAATGGTCTTATCTCTCACCACTTGCCTATCAAAGGGAACTCACTCCTTCAGATTAGGTACGCAGTTATATTTGACACTGACCTACTCAGCTCGAATTTGGACTGACTTGAGCTTCAAAGTGTTTGTTCCTTCTTTACATGTCTCCTCTTGGGTAGCTCACTCCTCCATGACTCGTCCACGTGAAAAATGTAGCTGACTTTCGATATTTAGGAAGAATTCGGCATTAATAGTATGTAACGTTTGTTAACTATATTTAAGTTGAATTACTCTCATGGTTTAGCTTCATCATTTATATAATTTTAGAATTTTAAACCTATACTAAATAATGGTAGTTAATGTGTTGGAGGGTAAAATATGATTTGCCATGTAGAGAGTTAGGAAAGATCAATATGTTAGATCTTTACCCGTAATATCGAACATATGAATTTGGTAGCTCAATCAAACTCTTGTTGGTTGATGGAAATTTCATACTTCGAGATACGAAGTCTGACTTAAGTAACCATCTATCTAATTCGTCAACGGCCTAAGAGAACGGTACGGGGGCTCCACCACTTGACATCCTATAAATTGGAGCCCCACTCTCACTTTATGTACGCAATCAAATTCCTTGGCTTGAGACATAAAACCAATCTCTTACCTGGCCGTTGGAATGTTTTTTGCCTTTGTGCAAGTATTTCCTCACTAAGCTCTCCCAAAATCTTGGCCATATGTGATCCTTAAAAGGAAAGGATGGTGAAAGGGAAAGTTAACTCCCATTCACCACGTCACCAATTCCCAGCATAGGTTAGTTTTTTTTTCCTTGATTTAATTTACTAGTTTAACTAAATAATTAATTAAATTAAATTAACAATTAATTAAATCAAATTTAATTAATTACGAAAAAAGTTAAAATTAAATTAAATCTAATTTAATTTAACCAAATTAATATAACTCATTAATTTAATTAAATAATATTTAATTAAATTAAATTTAAATTAATCATCCATATTAGAATCGTATTCAAATATCCATCTCTCTCATGACCTATAGTATTTAATACGAATCCAACTCATATTGAATTTAACATATAGTTTAATATAATTCACATTAAACACATTATTCTCTATATGTTATTCTTTCACACTATATACTTTAATTTTTTAATCCAATTCAAAATTAACTTTATATCATAATGTATGAACATACATTATATTAATTGCACTTCATAGAATTAACTTTAATTCCCTCTAACAAATTTTAACAATTCAAATTCTTTTAAATACTAAATGTTCTTAATTATCCTTTACGAGGTAGCAGAAGGACCTAATAGACCAGTCAAAAGCTCCAACAATATGAGATTAATTGATTAAACTCATTAATCAAAGTAATCAACATTTGTTGACTATGGGTCACTCCACTAAAGACCCACAGCTACACTCTTCTAACTATAGAATATTTTGTTTCCACGAGTATTGACCATTAACAGTAAATCAATATTATTCATGAGTGTTCGTAACTACAACTGGATCAAATTACCGTTTTACCCTTGAATGACCTATTTTTCCTTAAGTATCGCTAATCCTCTAATGAACAACATGTTTATAGTCTAACCAGTAAACAGAAGTCCTTCTCGAGCCAGTGAGAGGGTGGAGCCCCATGTTTAAGTCTTAGAGTCAGCAATTAAGGGAACATTCATCTACTTACCCTGAAGTAGGGAAAGAGTGGATTCCATCTATTGTTGTTATGTTCCCAGCTTCCCACTTGGTCTTGTTTCCAAAGTGATAGGCATATTGAGTCGGCTAACACCGAGCCACTCTCACCCATGTAAATCAAGAGACAATCTCTTGCAAGCAGGAGTCCATAACACACTCAGGATTAAGATTGTGTTAGAAGATCATACTATGGAATAATAACCTAATTAGTCAATGGTGTTACATCTAATAATTATTATTTCGCAGTCCGATCTTATGCAAATTCATTGCATATGATACCCACCGCCACTCACATTTCTCTACATGAACAAGTTGGATCAATTCATTTGTATTAAGTACAACGTGGGTCGTACCCATAGTGTCATCATAATAAGGTACTCAGCCTATATCCATATATTATAGACCCTTCATGTTATTACTTGAACATATCCCTCATATGTCCATTACATAGTGTTCAAGCCTCATAAAATAATTTAGCTAGCATGTTAGTTTATTGGATTTGGGTCAATGCAATGCTAAAATAAACCTCAATAACAACTTTATTGAATAAATAAAAATTGTTTACATTCACTACCCACAAGTTTAGGACATAAAACCCAACAAACACGCACTTGAAGTAAACTCTAGTGGAGTGTACAAAATCTCGAAGTAGTGGGTGTACAATACTTTAAAGTACAAATATAATAAACTAGGGCATACACTATACCCATTACATATCTCTCACTTGCCTTAGACTACATTGTACATTTCTCGTAGACCTAGACTTTCTAAATGGCCCTCGAACACTTTAGCCGTGAGAGCCTTTGTAAATGGATCAGTAATAATGTTGTGCTCCGAAGCGATCTTTATGACGATCACGTCCCCTCATTTTACTATTTCCTGTATCAAATGGTACTTCCTTTCGATGTTCTTGTCTCTTTTGTCACTTCGAGGTTCTTTGGAATTTGCCATAGATAAAGAGTGATGGACAAATCCATATTTGGAACAACTTCCAAATCCATCGAGAACTTCCTAAGCCATACAACCTCTTTTGCTGCTTCACAAGCAGCAACCTATTCAGCCTCCATCGTAGAGTTTGCAATGCATCCTTGTTTGATGTTGCGTCATACTATAGCCCCTCCATTAAGAGTGAACACTAATCCTAATGTGGATTTCCTAGAATCCTTGTCAGTTTGGAAATCAGAGTCAGTGTATCCCGTAAGGATCAAATTCTTAGCCCCATACACAAGCTTATAGTCCCTCGTTCTCCTAAGATACTAGAGGATTCCCTTAACGGCATTCCAGTGATCATATCGTGGATTGGATTGATACCTACTGATAATCCCTACTGCATAGCAAATGTCAATGTTAGTACACATTATGACATACATTAGGTTGCCCACAACTGAAGCATAGGGAATGCGTCTCATATCGTCAACCTCTTAAGGTGCCTTAGGACACTGTTCCTTAGACAGGGTAATTTCATACTTGAAACGTAGTAAACATTTCTTGGAATTTTGCATCGAATATCTTACAAGCACTTTATCGATATAAGATGCATGAGATAGGACTAGCGTTTTGTTCTTTCGGTTCCTCATGATCTGAATCCTTAGAACGAACTGAGCTACTCCCAAATCTTTCATTTGGAATTGAGTTGCTAGCCACTTCTTAATGTCAGTCAGGAAACCTGCATCATTCTCAATTAGTAGGATATGATCCACATACAACACTAAGTAAGCTACAGTGTTGTTGATGATCTTCTTGTATACACAAGGCTCATCAACATTCTGGTCAAAACCATAAGATTTGATTGCAGTATCAAACCTTATATTCCAAGATCGAGATGCTTGTTTTAACCCATAAATGGATCATTTAAGCTTGCAAACTTTTTACGCTTGACCTTGCTCAATTAACCCTCTGGTTGAGACATATAGATACTCTATTTAAGATTTCCCTTCAGAAAAACAGTATTGACATTCATTTTCCAAATTTCATAGCCATAAAATGAGATAATGGACAAGAGTATCTTATAGACTTTAGCATGGCAACCATGGAGAAGATTTTCTCATAGTCCACACCTCCCTTTTGGTATAACCCTTTGTCGCAAGTCTGGCTTAAAAGGTCTGTACCTTTTCTGTGTCTCGTTTTCTCTTGTAGATCCATTTACAACCTATAGGTTTTACCTCCATCAGGTTGATCTACAATGTCCTAGACAGAATTGAAGTACATAGACTCCATTTCCAGGTCCGTAGCTTTGACCAATTCATCCTTATCAACATCTTCCATTGCCTGTCTATATTTCAATGGATCCTTAATGACATCATCGGGTACGATGACTTGGGCTTCAGTTAAACCCATGAAGCGGTTAGGTTGTGAATAACCCTCTTACTACGTCAAAGCATTCTTAACTCTTGAAATGGATTTGATTGACGTGATGTACTAGCGCATCAACAACTCTTGTTGAACTACCAACTTCGTCAACAACTATTGTTGATGTGTTTGTAACTTCATTGGAAATCTCGTTTAATACAAAATTACTTCGTGGTTTGTGATCCCTCATGTGGCTTCTTTAAAGAAAGTAGCATTTTTTGATACAAATATTTCGTTCTCTTGTGGATAAAAGAAGAGTCCACCTCTGGTTTCCTTGGGGTAACCTACAAATAGGCACACTTTTGAACGAGGTTCCAATTTTTTCAGATTTGTCGCTGGCATGTGTGCTGGACATCCCTAAATCTTGAAGTTGCTTAAACTTGTTCTATGTCCTTTCCATAGTGCAAAGGATGTTTCAATAACCGGAACGACCCAACCCAAATGGTAAGGATTGGGTTGAGTTGAAAAAAATTTGGGTTAGATTAGGTTAGTTTTTTCTAGAATCGAAAATTCAGTTCGGTTTTCGATTTAGGAAAATTTTTGGTCGGTTCAACCCGAACCGAAGCAATATATATATAATTTAGGGTTTGGGATTAGTTTCTGCCCTTCCCCTCCCTCTCTAGTCTCCCCCACTCCCTTTCTCCTCTCCCTCTCTCTCTAGAATCATTTTTAAAACTACGTGGTCTGATCTTGTCGTCTTTTTCTTCATTTCCGTAATGACTTAACTGCATATCTTCAATCTTTGTTCTCAATAGAACCTTAAAATTAGATTACTCCAACACCCACATTTCCCCGCATTTCAAACCCTCATTTTCGACGGCGGCGGAGACTCCCTCGCTCCCCCATTCTTCATCTCTGCTCTGCCCCCGTCCCTCATCCCACTCCCCTTTTCATGCTCCTCCGATGCTTGCTACGATGTGACAGAAGTTTTGAGAGTTGGGTTGGATTTTAATGGACTTATCTCCCTCTTTGTTTGTTTTTGTTTGGCACTCTTCCCATCCTTCTATCTTAACTCTACGACCCGGCCCGATTCCACCTGAAAATGTAAGTGTTGGGTTGGGTTGTATTCGTCATTATGTTTGGTTTTGCAGGTTCTCTAATATGATTTAGTTGAAAATTCGGGTTGGTCTAAAAAATTCCTCTAATCCAAACAAACCCGACCCTTGAACACCTCTATGTCTTATGCTTTGAAAAGACATAAATGAAAAATTATTATTTTTACCATCTTCTTTAAAAAGAAAAAAAATCCCAACGTTTCGGTTTATTATTTTCCGTTTTCTAGAAATAGATGGTTCAACGTTTATTATTTTCCATTTTCTAGAAAGGTAACATTATCATTTTTTATTGCTTGTTTCTCATTTCTATTCTATAAGAAATATAGGTCTTCGGTAAATGTCCCTATTTTATAAAATACATTATTAATATTAGAAAAATAAAAATTAAATAAAAATGATTATTTAATTTAAAAATTAATTTTCATATGAAATTTTATTTATTTTTAATTTAAAATTTTAGAGAACCATAAATTAAAAAAATATATGAGAATACAAAAAACAGCACAAAGAATTTACATTGATTCACCTACCTTAGGAATTAGTAATTCTTATGTGTTTCCCGACACCAAATGTTGTAGGATCAGGCAGTTGTCCCATGAGATTAATCGAGGTGTGCATAAACTGACTTAGACACTCACGGATATAAAAAAAGAAAAAATCACCAAGCAAGGGCTACATTTTGTCTTCTGCTATAAACGAGTTTTACTATAATAGGATTGATATATTGGGCATACAATATCTCTCTCAAGATGTCTCATCAAAGACCACCTAGCTTCTAGGAATTACACGTTCATAGGAAACAAGAATGAAAAATCTCACCAAATACTCACAAGAACTGGTTGCTAACGATGCACTTCAACTTGGGATCTCAAACTTTACATTACTCTTCCAATTACAGCCTCATAGCCCTCCCAATCTGTGTGCAACAACAGAACCCACGGTTGCCCCTCAATTGATTTTGTGCGGAAAAGCCGTTTTTATACATTGTGACAATGTCGCAGTGCTACGAACTTTTAAGTGTGCTTCACGCCCCATTGCGACCGCACTAGGCGCTGTACTCTCGGCCAAAATGGCCTACTAATAGCCCACTTCTTCAATTTCTTCATTCTCGCTTCTTCCCGATCCCTTCCGACGTTATTTTGGCTTCATATCCCAACAAACATGTTTCTGTTTATTTTTAAAAAGAGAACAATAAATATTTACCGAACGTAATTCTGCTCTTATTTATTAAAAAAGAGTAAACCAAAACAAGAAATAGAAGGGAAACAAGAACATTATCAAACATGCCCTTTATTCAAATTTATACTTTCTACTTTTCCAAAAATATAAATAAAAGCATCGTTTTTTCTTTGTTACGTATAAAGAGCATAGTAAATATTAAAAATTTAAAATTAAATAATTTTTTTAATACTTTATTTTAAAAAATAAATGTCATGTGAAACTTTTATTTTTCTAAAAGCCATCCAAAATTCATCCTAACTTTTCTCTCGAGTCCTTATTTTACATTTTTTTAATACAACATGTTAGTGATGGAAATTCGAACTCATAATCTTTTTGATCGAACCTATATGTCATAACGAGTTGAATTATACTAAAGTTGGCAATATATTGTACCCATTTTGTATTTATGTGTGGTTTGTTTGTCACATATTTTTTGTTATTTGAGTTAAATGGGCGACTATGGATTTGATTTAGGTTTTGCTATTTTTGTAAAAATTGTTAATATTAACGGCATTGAATGAAAATAAATTAACAAATGCAACCCATGCACTGAATTGTTTATTTATTTATTTAGTTTTTTAAAACTAACTTTACTAATATTTTTTCATTTTCGATACAAATCATAAGTTAAATAAATTATTACTTTGAATGCTATTATTTTAGTTCAAACCTTCCATAATAACAATAATAACCCACCTACAAATATGCAATATCTCATCCCATATTTGTTATATTAAAAAAAACAATAATAACCAATTCATAATAATATCTCAATACCCATTTGCATCTTAATTTCGCTCTATTATTATAGCATATCATGTCCCTTCTATAACAATGCATTTAGAAAAACATGTCCGGTTAATGCATCATGTTTCTTTGCTAGGGGTTGGAGGTCTACTTCTATTCTTATATTTGTTGTACTAAAAAATAAAARATAAAATGAATTTATAAATATTTGAATGAAGAACGAGTTAGAGAAGCATCGACAATTTGTGAAGGATTGCTTGCAGCAAGAAAGTTGTGTGGATGTATTCTACTTGCACCAATTTGAAGGACCATGTAAATGAGCTGCTCTTTCTTTCGACTCCAACGCATCAAAATCTCATCTCCGACCACATATCCTTTGCCTTCAATTTCCCATTTGATATGGAATCCGTCCCCAGTTGCCGACTTCTTTATAGTTGTTTCTACGGATTCCTTTCTCTTCGCATCGAATAAAGTTATGTTCACTCCGTTCTCTTCGTCCTCCCTCATCTTTCTAAGTTTGTTTCTCGAAAACTTATTGAGTAAATTCTCTTTTACTTTGACCTCGTCTTGTTTCAACACCAATGTTCCATTCATCTCACTTACTCCCAATGTCTTTTCCATTGTCCAGTTGTTGTTAGCGGCCATTTTGGTTTCTTCAATTTTAATCCGTAGAGTTGCCATGTAACTAACCCAATATATATGGGTAGGCATATAGAATATTCAAATATTTAATATTAGGCATGTTGTGAATCCATGGGAGGACATGTGATTTTCATTAGCTTCTTTTTACACTTGAATAAGGCTATTTAATGTGTTTGTCAATAAAAGGAAATCATGCTATAATTAATTCATTAAACATATAAAACAAATGGAATTATATTAAGGTTTGTTTGCCAAATGAGCATAGATCAACGATAATTGTCATGTATATTCAATCAAGAGGTTGTGAGTTTGATCTCCTACCTCCACATGTTGTACTAAAAATATATATATATATATATATATATTAAAATCTCCTTGATAACTATTTTCTTTTTCTTATTTTTTGTTCTTGAAAATTAAGTTTATAAACACTACTTCACCGATGTATTACTTTGGTTTACATGTACTTCAAAAAAAAAACTTTAAAATTTAAGCTAAATTTTGAAAATTAACCAAAGTAGTTTTTTATTTTGAAATCTATAGTATATATAAAAAGGGCTGTAGGGAGAAACTTTTTCTCCCTATTTTACCCTTTTAATTTCAATATTCCCATAGATATTTTGAGGGTAATTTTGTACTTCAAATATAAATTTTTTTCTCTCACTCCCTCTTCCTCCCCCTCCCACGCCACTTTCCTTTTTTTTTCATTTCTTTTAAAATATTTAATCTCCATAATTATAAATCTTACATTTCTCAAATTAATTTTCTTTTTCTAATAAACTCTCTCTCTTAAAATTTAGAATATAAAGTGTTAGAATATGGAGGGTTTTGTCTCTTTATTTCTATGTTAAAAAGTTATAACTTATTTTGAATTATAATTAATAAAGAATTTCAAAAATTTCGTAACTTTTTATTTTCTACAACTATATAAAGAGTTTTTTCTTACTCTTTCTCCCAATTTTTTCTTCATCAAAACTTGAGTTTCTTTTCTCTTTCGGTATGTAAATTTTATTCTTTAGTCAATGTCTTGTGTTTTTTTATATTTAGTTAGATTGTTTGATTGAATATTCAAATTTTTTAGTTATTTTTTTTCCAAACGACTCAATCAACTGGAAAAAGGATAGTGAAAATGAGTGATAAGATTGAATCACATTGGACAGATCCACTTTGGGATGGTACTTGATAACCGCGAGAACTCTCTCAATGACCTCCTCCTTGGAAAGGTGATCATCGTGTGATGAAAATAGCCGGAGCAATCCATTGGAACATGGCTACAGTTGGCATTCCCCGCGAGCTATGACAAAGAATTGGACCGGAACTCGAACATGGCAAAGAACGGCTGCCCTCAACGCATCTCTATCTCTCACTATTTTTTTTTTGTCATTTTATTTTTCAATGACTCAAATAAAAAATTGAAACAAAGTTGTATTTACTTTTATGTATTCYTATGTTCARGGAAAAAAAGATGAAAAATCCATGAATATGTGTTTTTTTTAGAAAAAAAATTTAAGTAATTGAAGAATAATACTTTTAGTCACACTAACCGCATCARTGTGTGATGAGAATTATTGAGACGTTGTTTTATGAGATAAACATTGAAAATACGAAAAAACTTGGTGAGGTAAATATTTAGAGATTAAAAAAACCAAATTATATTATAAATTTTATATTTTTAAACATTGAAATAAAAACTATGAAATTTCACGTGCACCGCACGTGTTTTTTACTAGTTTGACTAAAAGCTCAAATGTGTTTATAAGACAGGTTAAAACACATGCYGGAAAGAAATAAAATAGTTATTATACTGGGTCTAAATTTTCTTTGTAAGGTAAGTATTAAAATAAGGTTTGTGTTCTTTTTGTTCTTTCCTTTTTTTACATAGAGTCTTTTGCTTTTTCTATTTAAGTTAGACAATAGGTCCTCCATATTTCTAAAATTTTTCGATTTGTCTCTAAATTTATTTTTGGTTTAAGGAAAAATGCCTTAAATGATATATTGCACATTATTTACATTATTTATTTATCTTTCTCATCTTTAGCCGATGTGGAACAATGCTGGCATATTAAACAACATGAAATATATTGCAACAAATGTATGGGTTAGGTGTCGGCTTCGTGAGGAACCCATCCACTCTTTCTAGCTCCGATACTTGAGGAACTGCCCCCATCCACACTTTCTCTCTCCTCTACTTGAGCAACCACCCCCTGACTGTGGCCCTCGCTTTGGGCGTGGGCACCTCTCTCCGAAGGGTCGTGCCCCTTGGGGCAGCCCTTGCCTTGGCCACGCCCCTTCACGTGGCCCCCGCCTTGGGCGCTGCCACGATAGCTGCAGTCGGCTCTCTCCGAAGCTAGCGCAACGCTACCTCGCACCACCACGGCCCACCCCCTCACACCTCTTTCTGACTCGTGGGGTGCTTCATGCAAACTTACCCTCCAAGTTTACTTGGAGAGGTCACATCTCTCCCCCTCCCAACACTCCTATGAAGAACAACTTCATGATCACTAAACACAATTAAATTCTTAATCTTCCCTCATCAGTTTTTATAATGACTTAAGCATCAAATTGTATGCACTGGCACTTCGTCAACATGAGCTTACGCTTTCTTTGTGCATATCATCTTGGATCCAACTGCTCAAGTCCAAGAATTCGAATTCCTCTTTCCCTCATTCATAACCTATCGGGTCCAATTCAGACCACCTTGTTCAACCAACCTCGTTAAATTACATCTTAACAGTATCCACATTTGAAGTTTATGAAATTTAAAGCTTGAGTTGGGAGCTAGCAATGGGACCAAATGGACCTACAGATCAGAAACTCCAATGATACGAGGTTAATTGATTAAACTCATTAACCAAATTTGTTAACTGTAGATCATTTCACTAAAGATCCGCAGTTGCACTCTTCTCACTGCATAATATTTTGTGTCCACGGAAATTGACCATTTTTGGTAAGTCAATCCTTCACGAATGTTTGTAACGTCAGCTGGGTCAAATTACCGTTTTACCCATGAATYACATYTTGCACCTTAAATACCACTGCTCCTCCAATGAACAACCTGTTTATGGTCCGACCATTAAATAGAAATCTCTCTCAGGCTAGTGAGAGGGTAAGACCCCTATTCAAGTTTTGGAGTCAGCATTTTAGGGAACACTCATCTATTTATCCTAAAGTCGGGAATGAGTGAATTACATCTTACGTAGTTATGTTTCCAGCTCCCCACTCGGTCTCGTCCCCAAAATGGTAAGATTATTGAGTCGGCAACCCGGGCCACTCTCACCCATACAAATTAAATGACGATCTCTCATAGGCAGGAGTCCATAACTCGTACAGGATTAAGATCGAGTTACCTGGTCATTCTATGAAATATTAATCTAGTTAGTTTACGGTGTTATAATTAAAGATTAATTATTTTGCAGCCTGGTCTTGTACAWACTCATTATATAGGATACCCTCACTCGCATGTCTCCATACATGAACGACCTAGATAAAGTCGTTTGTAACTATTATAAAGCGGGTCATATCCATAGTGTTACTAGAATAAGGTAACCAACCTTATCCATGTACTATAGACCATTTAGGTTATTACTAAAACATTATCCACTTGTATATCGAATATATGCTGTATATTTATTATATATTGTATATCAAATATATATACTGTATATGTTCYAGTTACATTAAATAACCTTGGATCTTAAGATTATTGGAATACGAGTAATGCAAAGAAAAATAAACTCTTTATTGAATAAATAAATTATTAGTTCATTAATTACAAATATACGAGCTAAGATCAATAAACTCAACACATCCATCTCCTATCTTTTATTAATCCAAGTTTAAGGTTTCCCCTTTTACCCACGTCCATAAGATTGCATTCATTCTGAACATCCCAAAAATTATTTAACATCCYGTTCGGCTTATCAGGGCCTCCCAACTTCTCTGTGTTGTACAGTATTTCATTAAAATCCCTACAAATGAGCTAAGGGAGGCTGGCCTTATCATTCAGTCTTTGAACTAACTCCCACATATTTTTTCGTCTTGTTGAGTTTGGTTCCCCGTACAGACCAGATAGCCTCCATTGGATCCCCTCCTCCTTAATGAGCGCATCAATATGAATATGAAAGGAATTATAGGACAGAATAGTGAAATTTATTCCATCCTACCATAAAAGACACAAGCCTCCACTTTCCTTTTCCGTAACCTGTGGATGGCCGGAATATGTGTCTCATCCRATCATCATATCTCCAGCGAGGGCTTATGGACGACCTTCTCCTTCCTAGTCGGATTATCTTCCTCCAATATATCCTTRTCTACTGTACTCCTTCTTCCAGCATTGAACAAGTGTCTTCCACCCCTTCCTCTGTAATTGTTTCCACTCCCCTCCGATTCACCTTTCAGCTTCTCCCTTTATTCTTAGTGTTGTCCTCCTCCTACTTGAAGCCAAGGGCAATAAGAAAGAGAAGATTCTTCCTCCATATATTGCTCTTCCATTTATCACATTCTTTCCTACTATGCCCTATTCTACCACAACAGTAGCAAAATTCTGGTAGCTTTTCATATTGGATTGGTATCCATATAGGGTCGTTTCTTCCTTCAATCTTTGCCCGCACCCACGACACAATGGTACTGTTATATCGATCTTAATTCAGACTCTTGCAAATTTACCTCAATAACCTCTGCTAGCATTGTGATCAACTTCAATCACTTCTCCAACTCTCTTTCCTTTCCTATCTCTAGTATAAATTGTTTATTTATACAGATCAGCAGCAAATTGCATAGATGGATCTAGAACGTAACATACTGGAACTTCAAATCTTGCGGTTGACACACCTCATTCGGGCTCTCAAGTATCAAGATTGATTTTTCAAAAAACCATGGGCCACTATTTAGAATTCACTTCTTTTCCACAATACTCACAAATTGTATTATAAACAGGTTCTCCCCAATACAATCAATTATCGTACTCTTATGAACTTTCCATTTCTCTTCATCACTAATCTGAAGGCTTCAATATTCACCATCTTACTTAGGCATAGCTTACCAACAATGCCTAGGGCTAATGTTTCCTTGCCCTTTGAGACCTTCAGATGGCTAAAATCTGCAACTTCGTCTTCCATCGAAGTTAGTTCCATATTTTTCCACTGCGATGTTATCTCATCCAAACTCATCATTAAAACTGAGATTATTACCCAGCAAGGCACAATTTGCAACAATAGCTTGCACAACGGCAAGAAAACACCACAAGGACTTACACGATGGCCAGTAGACTACCCTCAGAAAATGAGAGAAAKAATATTCAATAGAGACTTTTTTTAAATAATAATGAGTTGCGACAATCGATTGACATTATTGTGAAGGGTATAATGTATGCCTAGTTTATTGTATTTGTAYTTTATAGTATTGTACGACACCCACTGCTTTAAGATTTTGTACACCCTACTAGATTTTAGTTTGAGTGGGAGATTGTTAAGTTTTATGCCCTAAACTCGTGGTTTGTAAATGTAAAATAAATATTTATTCAATATAAAGTTGTTGTTGATGTTTCTTTTAGAATTGCATTAACCCAAATCCAATAAACTAACATCTGAGGTTATGTCATGTAATTRGAACAGTATACAACTGATATACGGTATTTATTTAATATACAATGTATATATTTGATATACAATATATAATTAATATATAATATATATTTGATGTACAAGTAGATAATGTTCCAGTACTAACCTAAAAGGGTCTATAGTATATGGGTAAGGTTAGGTGCCTTATCCTGGTAACACTATGGATACGACCCACCTTGTAATAGTTACAAATGACTTAATCCAAATTGTTCATGTGGAGACATGCAAGTGAGGGTAACCTATGCAATGAGTTTGTATAAGATCGGACCGCGAAATAATTAATCTTTAGCTGTAACACTGTTAACTAATAAATTATTATTTCATAGGAATACTAGGTAACTCAATCTCAATCCTAAGTGAGTTATGGACACCTGCCTATAAGAGATTGTCCTTTGATTTGTATGGGTGAGAGTATCCCGGGTCGCCGACTCAATATTCCTACCATTTTGGGGACGAGATCAAGTAAGGAATTGGAAACATAACTAYACAAGATGGAATTCACTCCTTCCCGACATTTGGGTAAGTAGATGAATGTTCTCTTAAGTGCTTACTCCAAGACTTGAACATGGGGCCCCATCCTATCACTGGTCTGAGAGGGACTTCTGTTTAATGTTCAAACCATAAACAAGTTGTTCATTAGAGGATCAGTGGTACTTAAGGTGAAAGATGTAACTCATGGGTAAAACGGTAATTTGACYCATATGTAATTATGAACACTCGTTAAGGATTAACTTACTGTGAATGATCAATATTCATAGACGCAAAATATTATATAGTATGAAGRGTGCAGTTGTGGGTCTTTAGTGGAGTGACCCACAGTTAACAAATGTTGGTTACTTTGGTTAATGACCTTAATCATTTAATCTCATATCGTTGGAGCTTCTAATCTATATGTCYGTTAGATCCCCCACTATCTCACAACGTGTAAACAAGGATCAAGGTTTTTGACAGAATTTGAATTGTTCAATTTAAATGAGGGATTGTAGGTTAATTGTATAAGATACAATTAACATAATTTATATAGATACGTTATGATATAAAGTTAATTTCAAATGATATTCGAAATTAAACTTTATAATATGAGAGTTATATTTGAATAAGATTCAAATAATTATTAATATGAATTKGATGCATATTAAAACTATAGGTTAAAATTAATATGAATGAGATTCACGTTAAAACTATMGATTAGRAAAGAGATATGCATTTGAATATGATTCAAATAAAGTTTAATTAAATTATATGATATTTAATTAAATTTTTAATTAATTAGTTTAATTATTAATTAATTAGATATTTAATTAAATTAAACCAAATAAATTTAGTTTAATTGTAATTAAATAACTCACTTCCTTGTTGGGAGGTTGGTGGGTTGGGAGGTTACTTCCACCCACTCTTCTTCATATCTATAAAATGTACAGAGTTGCATTTCGTAGAGATTGATGGTTTTAGTAATTTTTGCACAAAATCATACTCTCTCAAACTTAGCTCTCTCTCAAACTTAGCTCTCTCAAATCCAACTTTTATTCGGCGGCGTCCCTTTGTGCTAGAATCTCATTTTGTTGGGCCAAGGCTGCCCTAATTTCAGTCAGTTGTTCTTCCACTGTCTGTATGACGGAAGAGACGTCGAGATGAATCAGTCGTAGTCATTGCGGGTAATACTCCGAGCTCACGTTGTGAAGGGAATGAGCTAGCTGAAGCTTCAGACGATTCTAACGGAGAAATCGGTTAGGAGACTGAGTCTAAATTATTTATTAATATTTTTAAATTTTGAAAAATTTAAAATATTAACGGAATTAATATTAATATAGAATTACTCAAATATAAATTTGGAATYCCCACTCTCAAAAGAAGGTTCCCACAAATCAGTCCTTGCCAAGAGAATAATGGGGAAGGTTTTTTTTTGTGGTGTTGATGCGCTGGTTGAAGAACGGTCTTCAAAGGTAGGTTCATCTGCTTCTCCTTCATTGCATTGCTTATTTCTTTTCTTTGTTGAATTTCTAAAACAAAATCAACGCACAAGCGTTCACGCGTTTCTGCTGTGGGATTTRGTCCCTTCAATTCTATTACTATTTTAAAATATATATATAATTTTCAGATTAAATGTAGAATTGTGGTGAAATTGGGAAAGCATAAAGAGAGAGAAAATGATGAAAGAATTTTTCTTTATAATTTCCTTCCTTCTTCACACACCTATTTCATCAACCGTCACTAAGTCTTTTCTAAACAATTTGTACAACRTAATGTATTGGCATTTAGACACCAAGGATARGTGACAACAGTAGCGGATCTAGAAATTTTATTTGAGAGGGGCTTTATACTACCTTAACAAGTAATTCCAATACTGCATAAATGAAATGAACTAGAATTTAATACATCACAATTGTACTCTACGAATTTTCATATTATGAAATCGTTGCATAAKAAATTTCATTATCTATGTTATCAAAAAAATTCTTTCTAGCCCAAGTTTTTACTCATTATTATATTTAAAATAACTTCAAATTAATATCATATATAATATAAAGTTAAAAGAACATGTTATTGAAAAAAAATTAAGAAAATATATCTTTAGACAATTAATCTTCAAATTGTGGACTTCTCTAGACTCTATAAACTGTAAAATTCAAATTAAAATATTATGTAAAATAAAAACAACTAAATCTCGAAACTCATGATTTAAAGAGAGAAAAAATATCAATAGACGATATAATAATTTGTAGAAAAAATATAGACAACTTACAAATTGAAGAAAAAAAGTAAGCCRTGAAATCGCCTTCTACAATTAGACGAGGAAGACAACTGATGTAACAATAGAAAAGAATGTTTTCTAGGTTTAAAAGCATAGGCGGTGGCTACATAATTTAAAATAGGGTTTAAATATCCATCCATTTATATATTTTTCCTTTTTTTTTCCTTTTTTTTAATAGACATATTTGTTTTTCCATTTTTTCTTTTCTTTGAATTTTTTTTTAAATTGGTTTAATTACTTTTCTTGTTTTAACCACAATTTTCCTTATTTTAACCCGAACAATAATTGGACATCAAAGTAGAATTACATCAAAATAGAATTACTTTCCTTTTTTTTAATAGACATATTTGTTTTTCCATTTTTTCTTTTCTTTGAATTTTTTTTTAAATTGATTTAATTACTTTTCTTGTTTTAACCACAATTTTCCTTATTTTAACCCGAACAATAATTGGACATCAAAGTAKAATTACATCAAAATAGAATTACGGAAAAATTGGGTACCATTTACCGAAAAATCTAATAATCAATAAGAAAAAGTATATGGGCACACGATTAAAGGTATAATCGAACTCACCTTGGGATGGGGCCAAAGGAAAACTTGTTGCCTAAAATTAGAATTTTACATGCTAATGATTTATTTTACAATGTTTTGGGGGCTCAAACCCCCTCSGGACTCTCACAAGTTGAGCTTTGGGCAATAAACATGTTGACGACGGTGGTTGGACAAATGAGCATACAACAATAATTTTCGACACTGAYTCAATGTCTTGCCTAACGGTCTCCGACGATCAAGTCAATAATTGGAGAAGAATATAGTAGAGAGCACCTTAGAAATTTAATAACAGATTTTTCACTTACCCAATAGTCATGGTGGTTYTTCATTTTTATAARCACCCTCGAACGACCAGAGAGGACATTCTATTCATGTCAAGGAAGGACTCGTCGTCGTATGAGAGTTTGACGGGCTATTGCAGAACATCGTTGACGCATGGCGGTAGYAGTGTGACATGTCAGTTTTATARGTGGAAAAATTGTACTCATAAACTTTTAATTAATTCGCATCAAATCTCTCCATTTTAAAAATTAAATCCTAAACMAAAGGAATATTTTAACAGTCTTTCCCCATTTTCCTCCTCTCATAGTATCCTTTTTCTCTCTATGGTTCTCCCTCCTCTGCCTCTGTACATCTATTTTCGGATGGGTTGCTGGTTCATGAAAGATGAAAGGTCATTTTTTATGGCTTACCCTCTAATTCTGAATTTCAACTTTCATAGCACCATTACTTCTTCTCCGTTCTGTTTCTTAACATCGTCACTTTCTGATTCGAATGTTTAGATGCCGAGAAAATTGAGAAGAAAAATTTAAGATTAAACACAACTTTTTGGGATCAAATTAATTGGATTCTCGATAATTTATACACGCTTTGGAACAACAGTGAAAATTTGAAATGAAAAGAATTGCTTCTGAAACTTTTTCGCCTTTCTACAGAGGTTGAGGAGGGAGAACCATGGGGGAGGAAAGGGGGAGACGGTTAAAATATATATTTTTTTAGAATTTAATTTTTTAAATGAAAAGTTCAACGTGTGAAAATTTTAAATTAGGAAAGTTTAGGGATTTTACAAATTTTTCCACCTATAACAGGTTGAAGGTTTAGTTTTTATATTTATACAAGTTTTAAGAGTGAAATTGCAACATCGTACATAGTTTACGAGTGGTTCGTTTAGTCCATAAATTTTTAAAATTGTGTCTAAAAAGTTCTTGAACTTTAAAAAATATCTAAAAGACTCTTAAATTTAAGGGATGTCTAATAGATCCGTAATCATTTTAATTTATATCTAATATTTCCTTAAACTTTTATTTTTGTATGTTATAAATTATTGACATAATTGACATTTTTTTAAATTCACAAACTTGATAGTTTAGGGTTCTATTAATTAGATATAAAATTCATTTTGATGTCTAATAACTGATTTTATAAATGTTGAATAGGATAGTAACCTATTGTACATAAATTTGAAAATTCAATTACTTATCAGACATTTTTAAAGTTTAAGAATCTATTACATACAAAATTAAAATTTCAAATACTTATTARACACGTTTTTAAAGTTAAAAGACCTAAGGTAAGGAGTAACTTGAAATTTTATCAATAATATATTATTAATTTCTCTATAATAAATAAATATTATTTTAAAAGACTATATTATTCATTTCTGTGGAATAGCTAAATGATATTTGAAAATCTTTAAAAAGCATAATCATGTACAAAAGAACTATGGTTTTCTCAATTACAGTTTTTTTTTTTTTTTTGAGGAATTCTCAATTACAATTAATGCAATATTTAGTAATAATTAGCAGTTGATTAGAGTGTCCTGCTAATAGTGTGAAGGTCACACGTTTGAGAGGTTATTTTTATTCTTTTTAACTTTAATTTTTATTTTATTAACTTTTATTATTATTTTTTGAGCCAAAACAAGTCCCTCTTATTCTCCCCGGTAAGAAATAGTTTTAATTTTAAAATATAAAGAAAACATTAAGAAATAATAAATTAGTAAAAATTATAATTTAATTAATTTTTGAAAAATATAAGGCATTAGTTTTTATATTTTGTTTTTATTTACGTTATCTTTTTAGAAACTAATTTTACCTCATATGAAGAAAGTTTTTGTACAAAATTTAAATCTAACACATACTATGTTACACGAATATTTTTTTTTAGTACATCCAATGTTAAACTATACGTTATATTTATTTTGTAATTCCTTTTATATCATGCTATGTCTAATTTTTTTCCTATCTTTGTTTGATACATTTTAAACATATATAAGAACTTTGCACTTTTGTCAAAAGAAATAAATAAAAAATAAAAAATTACCACATCCATTATAAAATAAATTATATTATAATTACAATTTAAAGTCAATTATAAAATATATAATTCAAATAATATAATATAATAATATTAAGAAGTTTTCTATAAAAAAAAACGATGAAGATGGGCAAAAAAAAATTACTTTTCATTTAAACATTTACTTCTTACCTCCTATACCTACCTTATTTGATCTATCCACTGTGATTTGATAGAAAAAAAAAAGGATAAAATTATAGTATACAAATCACAATTCCAAATTTACAAAATTATTWCTCTTAATTTCTTAGAAAAAAAATAACAAATAAAGAATAAAAAACAAATAATWGGAATAAATTGCTACTTTTGAAAATTTTAAAGCTAGCCATAAATTAACCCTTCATTCATATCCACGTCTTTCCAATTTCTGGCATTTTTCTTTTTTTCACTAAATCAAAATGTTATAGCAATTGGCCTATTAGCTCAGTTGGTTAGAGCGTCGTGTGGGCCATTTTGTTTTTTTTTTTACTTTTATTTTTATTTTCTTAAYTTTTAGCATTAGTATTATTGTGTTATTTATATTTATATTATTTCTTTAGAATTAATTTTACATTATATAAAGAAACTTTTCATACAAAATTTAATTCAACACGTACTATGTATTATACAAATGTTAAATTACACATTATATTTATTTCGTGATTCCTTTTATATATGTCTAATCTTACTTAAAAATATATATATAATGCTACTTATACCTACATTATTTGATTATCTATCGACTATGATTCGGTATGATAAAAAATAAAATTATAGTATACAAATCATAATTCCAAATTTACAAAATTATTATACTCTTCATTTTTTAGAGAAAAAAATAAATGAACAAATAAAGAATAAAAAGCAAACAATAGGAATGAATTGCTACCTTTTTTAATTTCTAAAGCCAGCCACAAATTAACCCATCATTCATATTCGTGTCTTTCCAATTTTTCACATTCTCGTTTTTATCACCATATCAAGCCATTATAGCAATTGGCCTATTAGCTCAGTTGGTTAGAGCGTCGTGCTAATAACGCGAAGGTCGCAGGTTCAAGACCTGCATGGGCCATTTCTTTTCTTTTTTTAACTTTTATTTTTACAGAAATTTGGCCTTGTGGGATCTCGCCAAATTTGGACCAATCTTTTATAATTAAAGGGATCGACAAGACCTGCAAAACAGAATAGCGATAAGACCGGTAAGACTTTTGCCACACGGGCTCCGATGCTTAAGTTAGTATCGCAGTAATCGGGTATAGAGAGTAAGRTATTTAGCCATATCTTTAGGGTTTAGGGTTTAGCTTACTTTCCTATTTATAGAGGTCGAATCTTAATCCCTTCAGGATTTACATCGTCGAATCCTATTCCCTTTAGGATTTACATAAGTCGAAACCTAATGTACTTAGGAGATCTAAACGGATTGGGTCTCATGCTACATTCAGGGCCGAGACCAAGTCAACTCGGATTAGGCTATACGGGGGTAGGGGAGAATTGATGAGGTTCTCGGSCATTGATCTGAGAACTCCTCRAAGTCGAGAGAGGTCTGGTCGGCTATGGCCAGCCYGGGTTGCTGGGCCCCGACCCATTTACCTTGCGTCGCAGGTCTGCTCATTCTTCGGCTCCATTCCTCCTTTCCGGTTGTTTAGTTAGATCTCTATTTTCTTCCAATAACAATAGCCCTCACTCTCAAAATAGGAGGCAGAAAGCATGTTARGACTTATATATTGAGAGTATTTGTCACTGTCAGTTGTCGTYTTTATGGRCTGGCTGTCATAGCCCTCATTCTCTTTTGTCGTAGTTGGCTAACATCAAGTCTCTTAGGCACTGYTATACGGTTAGCTTTTATCGTTAGATTTTGGCCTTGAGATTTAACTTTTCAGCTGGCCCAGTGGTAGTTCTTTGGTTTTCTAACCTATTTGGCTTCTGCCCGTAGTTCTATACTTAGGATCCGCTCAAGAGTTTCTAACCTATTTGGCTTTTGTCAATGGTTTTATACCCTGAGTCTAATCGACCTTGGGTTTCTAACRTTTTAGCTTTTGCTAGTTTTTTACCCTAAGTTAATCAACACCTTTGGGTTTTTAACCTATTTTTGCTTTTACCAAATGGTTTTATACCCGTGGATTTCATTGATTGGTTAGGCTTGCCTACTTTTTGTTTTAACCTTGCTGGGCATGTACGTGTGCCTTTCAACACCTTTCAGATTCTTTCCCTAGTTTCACTGACTGGCTTTTCGCTTATCAACCTGTTTCTAGGTCTGTCCCAGTTCGAGCTCCTTGATAGGCTGTTCAATTTTTTGTTTTTTGTTTTTAAAAAATTTTTGTTTTTTGTTTATAAAAAACAATAAACCAAAACATGTTTGGTAACCATTTTTAGTTTTTTATTTTTAAAAAGTTAGAAAATTGAAAATACATATTAGAGAGAGAAAATTTTATGTAGAGTAGAGATGACAATGGTGTGGGTGTGGGTGTGAGTGAGGATGTTCTCCCCCATTCTCAGGCTCGTGAAAATTTTTAGTCTCCGTCTCCACCTCGTTCTTGGGTCCSAGAGATGTTCTCGAGAAAAATTATCGGTTTTATAATTGTTTGTAATTATTTTTAGAATGTAAGTATAAAAAAGTGTAATAAATATATATTAATTATTTAAAAAATGGAATTGGGGATGGGGACGACGTCGGGACATGCATTTTCTATTTTTGGGACCCCAACCCTGCCGAAATTTTTGTCTTCCCCTAAYGTAGAGACATGAAAATRGAGATGTAAGTAAACTTTTGGAAAATAAATTTTAAAGAGATAAATAAAAATATTTAGAAAAAAAATAGTGAAAGAAAAGTTAAAGACAAAAAGAGAAAAACTTTGGAGAAAAAAATAAAGTCGAGAGGAAAAGATATGTTAAAGAAAAAACAGAAATTATAAAGAAATAAAAAATTGCAGTGGAAACAAATTTAGAGATAAAAACAAGATTCAAAATATAATTTTTATAKAAAATAAATAAATACAAAGATAGATAAAAGTTACGGTGAAAGAAAATTGAACGAGAAAATAAAATATAATTTTTAGACGAAAAAATAGATTACGAAGAGAAGAAAAGTTATAAAATATGAAATTTTAGAGAGAAAAAAGTTAGGAAAAATATTAAATTTGTAGAAAGATAAATGAAACTGGTCTGTTAGGAAAAAAAACAAAAATACAAACAATAGAGAGACAAATAACAATAAATATTCAAAGTATGAAAATTTTAGAGAGAGAAAAATAAAGTTTGTAGAGAGAAATTTAGAAATAAAAAAAATTTAGAGTGAAAATAAATTTTTTAAAGATAAGTATGAAAAAGAAAATTGAGTAAATACGAGATTTTGAAACACAAAAACCTATTTTTGAAAACTATTTTTTTTTTTTTGAAATTTACATAGAATTTCAAAATGGTTTTTGAAAAATAAAAAACAGAAAATTGAATTGGTTATCAAACAACCCTGTTTTTGAAAAATTAAAAACCAAAAACCAAATGGTCATCAAAAGAGCCCTTATTTATTTTGTGATTCATTTTATATATAATGCAAGGACTAATTTTTTTCATATTTTTGTYTCATGCCTTTTAAATATATATCAAGAAAAAAAATATTGCACTACATCCAACATAATATAAATTAGATTATAATTATAATTTAAATGCAATTCTTGACAAAATAAATTATAAAGTATATGATTCAAATAATAGAATATAATACTATTGAGAAAGTTTTCTATAAAATAATATATATATATATATATACAACGCACTATTAAGAAGGGAAAAAATGTATTTTTTCTTTTAAACATTTACCTCCTACGTCAAATATCTTATACCTACCTACCTTCTTTGATTATCTATCAACTATATTGGATAGAAAAAAGATAAAAGTATAGTATACAAATCACAATTTAAAATTTACAAAATTATTATACTCTTCGCTTTTTAAGAAGAAAAATAAATAAAAATAATAGTAGGAATGAATTGCTACTTTTTTAACTTTTAAAGCTAGCCACAAATTAACCCGTCGTTCATATCCCTATCTCTCCAATCCCTCTCATCCTCTCCTCCACCAAATCGCTCTCGTCCACCATCATACAATGGCGTCGGCAAGGCAAGCCTATCAATTGATATTCTAATCCCACACAATTTTCACTAATTTCTAGAATTTATCACATGAAGGAGGATTTGTCATTGTCGAAGTTCATCGATGATTTTGCGAAACCTGGTATGGTWGTGAAGTGAGTGGAAGGATTGTAGCACAATGGACCTTCATCGAAATTGAGAAAACGCTTTAAAAGATCGTAGTAGAACATAGATTGGTAATTGTGATGACTCTTATTGAATTGACGAATGATGAGCTTTTCATGGGATGAACTCTAGAATCACTGATTCATTGTAGACTTGGAAACGTCAACAATTATATAGAATGGAGAAAGAGAGGTAGAGAAAGTCTTTAAAGTTCCATTTAGATGGTGGGAGAGAGGGACAGGGGGAGAAAACACTTTAAATTCCATAAGTAAATATTCATCATCAACTTGAAGGTGAGGAGAACAGGGAAGGAAGAAGATGGGAGAGAAAGAGGAAGAAGAAAGAAATTACCACTTAGGATAATATAGTATAGAAAAGTTTTTTTTTTCTTTTTTTTACACCTCATTTGAAAATATAAGTTAGAATAATACAATCACCTATTAATTTGTCACCTCACTTTTCTATTAAGTGGTGATATATTATAGAGAGAGATAGAGGGGAATGAGTTTTAACAAGCATTAGATGGTATATTCAATATTAATGAGAATGCACTAATATGAGATAAAAATGTGAAAGTCTTTTTGTGAATATAGATTCGAACTCTCAATCTAATGGTTGGATACATGTGTCATAACCCACTGAGCTATGCTCTGATTGGCAAAAATTTCTTTGTAGTTAGTCTTATATCATGTTTGGATGTAAAAATTACATCGCGACGTGGAGGACAAAGAGAGGTCCACGACGTGGAGGACAAAGAGAGGTCCACTTGGACACGTCTTGAAAACCAAACCACCTCGGACAGTTTCGAGGTGGCATACTTAGTCATAAACTCATTATGGGAACCATCCTGCGGTGCGACCAGCATCCAAGTCCAACCCACARTTTGAGACATGTTTGACCTACTGTTCGACATCGATAACCGATTGTCGAAAGGCATGTCAGTTCCATAACCTATAAATAGAGAGTACCACGTATCGAATTAAATCTCGAACTTAATATTGAGTCCGAGCTGATACTGACTTGAGTATCGGAGTGTTTACCTATCTAGTACAGGTCATTCCTTGACGAGGCTTGTTAGCTATTCCACGTGTCCGACCTTGACCTGGTCCAACCTTATCTGATTTTACGCATCAACATTTGGCATCGTCTGTGGGGAAGGACATCTGAAGTCATCCCTACTACCAAAAGGTAAAATCGCACCACTTGCAGTGTCTACTGGCTCGACCATCCGAGCCGCCGCATTGACAATGAAGATCCAAAMCTCCAGCGCGAGGTGAACTCCAAAGTTATTGAGTAGTGTGTGCAAGGCGATCCCATGGGCGACTAGCTCCGTAGGTCAGCCTACACTGYTCACCCACCTCTTCCTTACATTCCACTTCGCYAGGGCAAAACTGCTCACCAAACACGAGGTGGAGCTACAAAGAAGATAGCACAAAGGTCTCACCGTCACGTAGATCCTAATGTCCTTGCTGCCATGCAGCTCGAACTGAAAGACATGCATACCCAAGTACGAACCATAGAGGAGTTGTACAATAATCTATTGCATGCAACTAGAATAGGTTCTCCTTATCATAATCTAGACGAAGATGAAGAACACCGCTTTCAGGATGAGACTTGCGACCCCAATCAGCACYCTGATGATGAAGACAACCCTATAAATGACGATTGTGATTATAGTCATCGTGAAGACGACCTGGGAAACTATCTCGTGGACAAAAAAGGGAAGGGCYCCACCCTAAAGGGTGCGGATGCCTCCCTGAGCTATTCGCAAAAGAATCAGAACGACAAAGCCCAGTCGCAATATACTCCTGTCGAGTTGCAAGGAGTAATCACGAGGGAAGAGTTCGACCTGATGAAGAGAAGGTTCAATGCTCAGGCCGAAGTCCTGAAACAAAAGTGTGAGAAGAAAGAAAGTGTCTCCGATGATGGCGAGCCTAGCGAATCACCATTCACCTAGGACGTCCTAGATACTCCAATTTAGAGCAAGTTCAAAATGCTCGCCATGAARTCTTATAATGGGTATAAGGACCCGAAGAACTATGTCGAGGTCTTTGAAAACCTCATGGACTTTCAAGCGGCCAATGATGTCATAAAGTGTCGTGCATTCAAGATCGCCTTAACTGRAAATGCCAATTTGTGGAACCAGAAGCTATCGGCCAGGTCGATCTCGACCTATAGTCAGCTTGAAAGGAGTTTATCAGTCAGTTCTCATCTCGGCACTATGACAAAAAAACGGTGCTCACCTCGCTACCATCAGACCAAATGAGGGTGATACGCTCAAAGAGTACGTGACCAGGTTCGACGAGGAACAATTGAAGGTCTCCCATTGCTTGGATGATTCTGCTATGTGCTACTTCCTCACCGACCTGACAGATCAAACTTTAACTATTAGATTAGGTGAGGAGGCACCTGCCACATTTGTTGAAGTCCTGCAAAAGGCCAAAAAGGTCATTGATGGTCAAGAGCTACTCAAAACCAAGATAAGTAGGACAAATAAGAAATCCGATCAGAAGAAGTCAAGCCGCCTTGAGAARGGCAACTCATACTCGAAGTAGAAGGATAGGGGCTCTACACCCCAATCCTCCTAGGGCCACCCCGACTATAGACGTTCTGACTCCGAAACAAGTARGAGTTTGTCCTATGAAAGGTACACCCAAACCATGATCCCGATTTTTGAGATTCTTTCAAATATTGAAGAAACCAGGATGGAGAGCTGCTMAAACGTCCCGACAAGCTCAAAGAAAATCTAGATAAATGTGACAAGGGAAAGTATTGTCACTTCTATAGGTATCATGGCCATGACACCTGAACCTGTTTTGAGCTTAAAYGCCAAATTGAAGACCTCATACAGGATGGTTAATGTAAAAAATTTGTCGGCAAACCCAAATCGAACTCTTTTGAGAAGAATGATGAAAGAAGGCGTTCCAGGATACCACCTCGAAGAGATGACCGGCCTGCTATCATCAATACAATTTTCGGGGGCCCAAGTGGGGGCCATTTCAAAAAAGAAAAAAAAACTGGCGAGAAAGGCCAGACATGAAATCTATGCCTCACATGTGAAGAGTCCAACCTGCCCGATCTCATTCTCAAACGCTGATCTGGAAAGCATCCACTCTCCTCATAATGATGCTTTTGTCATCTTGCAAATGATCGATCACGTTCAGGTCAGAAGAGTACTCGTCGACGGAGGGCATCTGCTAATATTTTGTCTTTRACAACCTATGTTCACTTAGAGTGGACCAGGGCACAACTGAACAAGAGTTTGACTCCTCTAGTCGGATTTGTAGGGGAAACTATCACGCTAGAAAGATGTATTGGTCTTCCCATTACAATTGTGCAAGGTGACACCCAAGTCATAAAGATTGTCGAGTTCATAGTGGTGGATGGTAAGTCTGCCTCTAATGTTATATTTGGCCAACCTGTCATCTATGCACTTTAGGCTATACCTTCGACCATGCACCAAACCTTGAAGTACCCTACTCCGAATGGGGTCAAAGTGGTCCGAAACAAGAATGCTATGCAGCAGCTCTGAAAGGCTCGGTTGTATGTGTTAAAACAGAAAAGGCTGACCTGCACGAAACACTTCACCCGGAACATGGCCTGCCAGTAGAAAAGCTCAAGTTTCTTCCCTTACTGACTCTTGGAAGACTAGTTAGCATAAACACCAAATTGGGGACCACCGAGAGGGAAKAGGTCATCAAATTCCTCTGAGCTAATGCATATGTCTTTGCATGGTCTTACTAAGATATRCTTGACATCGGCCCCAATGCGATGGTGCACCGCCCAACATCGATCYATCATTTCGACTTGTTAAGCAAAAGAAAAGACCTATAAATAAATAGAGGAGTGATATAATTGTTGAGGAAGTTACTTAAAGCTCAATATATTAAAGAAGTTATATATCCTGAGTGGCTCTCTAACGTAGTCTTAATAAAACAAATCCAATGGGTAGTGGAGAATGTGTGTAGATTTTACTAACTTAAATAAGGCATGCCCTGAAGACTGTTTCCCACTCCCCTGATTTTACCAGCTCATAGATTCCACGGTCGGGCACGAACTGCTCACATTYATGGATGCATACTCCGAATACAACCAAATAAAGATGCATGTGTCAGATTAAGTTCACACTTCCTTCATAACCGACCAAGGGTTGTACTGCTACAACGTCATGTCGTTTGGGCTTAAAAATGCAGATGCGATCTATCAAAGGATGGTAAACAAAATGTTTGTCAATAAGATCAGACTCAATATGGAGGTATATGTGGATGACATGTTTGTCAAAAATAGACACTCGAGGTCGCACCTGGCTGATTTGACCAAGACATTCAGAGTGTTGAGTAAGTACCAGATGAAGTTCAACCCTGCTAAGTGTGCTTTTGGGGTATCTCCGAGCAAATTCCTTGGTTTCATGGTAAATTACCGAGGAATAGAAGTCAACTCAGAGAAGATCCTAAAGRGGATGTGACTCTCGGAGTGGAAGTAGTAGAATGTGTTCTTGAATTTCTTTTGAAATTTAAAACGCAGAAAAATATAAAACAGGGAAGAATGTTGGATTTTACCTATGAAGACTCTTTTTCATATAATCTCAATGAYACAACACCACTTGATCTTACTCGCTAAGTCTCTCGATCGAGATTCTGGATTGTGGGATCTAATTGCAAGGGATTGAGAGAGTACGAGAGTTAGACATTTATTTTAGCCTTCCTTTAAGGTTAAACTTATATATTTATAGAGAGGAAAAATTCTAAGACCATCAGGTTACCTTATCCTTTTTGATATAAGATATCTTCTCCTGAATCTAGGGAAATCTRTATCTTCTTACTTTTATTTAATTAATAAAAACAAATTAATTTAATAAAATAACAATTAATTAATTATTAATTATTAATCTAATTAATAATTAATTAATTAATTAATCAACAATTAATTATTTAACTTTTAATTAAATATCACATATTTAATTTAAAACTATATATTTGAATCATATTCAAATTCATCTCTCTCGTATAATTTATAGTTTTAATATGAATTCAATTCATATTAATTATTTGAATCATATTCAAATATTTCTCTCTAACATATAGTTTAATTATTGAATCTTTATTAAAAAGTAAACTACATATATAATGTATCATCATATACATTATATACATTCTCTGATATTAATTTGAAATTTTCAAATTCTCTCAAAATCTCRACCCTCGTTTTACCCATTGTGAACTAGCAAGAGGACCTAATGRACTTACAAATAAGAAGTTCCAACGATACGAGGTTAATTGATTAAACTCATTAACCAAATTAACCAACATTTGTTAACTAMATATCATTCCACTAAAGATATGCAAATGTACTCTTCTCACTGCAGAATATTTCGTGTCCACGGAAATTGACTATTGATGATAAATTAATCTTTCACAAGTGCTCGTAACCTCAGCTAGGTCAAATTACCATTTTACCTCTGGATTACTTCTTGTACCTTAACTACCATTGATCATCTAATGAACAATCCAGTTAYGGTCCGACCAATAACTGAAAGTTCCTCTCGGGCCAATGAGAGGSTGAGGCCCCTTGTTCAAGTCCCGGAGTTAATCCTTAMGAGAACACTCATCTACTTTCCTAAAGTGGAGAATGAGATAATTCAATCTTGATTAGTTATGTTCCCAGCTCCCTACTCAGTCTCGTCCCCAAAATGGTAGGATTATTGAGTCAACAACCGGGCCACTMTCACCTATAGAAATCAAAGGACGATCCCTTATAGRCAGGAGTCCATAACTCGCTCAAGATTAAGATCGAGTTATCTGGTCATCCTAGCTATGAGATAACAATCTAWTGACTAACGGTGTTAGAGCCAATGATTAATTATTTCACAGTCCGATCTTATGCAAACTCATTGTATAGGATACTCTCACTCGCATGTCTCTWCATGAACGACCYGGATAAARWCGTTTGGAACTATTACAAAGCGGGTTGTATCCATAGTGTTACCAGAATAAGGTACCCAACCTTATCCATGTACTATAGACTATTTATGTTATTACTGGAACATTATCCACTTGTATATCAAATATATACTATATATATACTGTATATCAAAAATATACAATTATTTCAAAAAAATATATCAAAAATATACAATGTATATTAAATATACAATGTATATTAAATATATATTGTATATCAAATATATACTGTATATCAAATATATACATTGTATATTAAATATTTAATCTATATCAAATATATATTGTTTTAGTTACATTAATTAACCTTGGATCTTAGTTTATTGAAATACGAGTAATGCAAAGAAATAATAAGATAACTCTTTATTGAATAAATAATTTGTTCATAAATTACAAATACACGAGCTAAGAGCACCAAACCCAACCRATYAAGGCTGTGCTTGAAATGCAAGCTTTGAAGATCTTGAAACAGTTACAATGCCTTAATGGGAGGATTGCTACCCTTAACAGATTTGTGTCCAGATGAACTACAAGTGCTTGCCTTTCTTCAAGATCTYGTTGTCCTGTCAGGAGGCTTTCGAGCAGCTTAAGGCCTATTTTAGCTCGGCCTCATTATTTGCCAAGCTCATGCCTAGTGACAAGTTACAATTATACTTGGTCGTGTCCGAGAGTTTGGTCAATTTTGTGCTCGTCAAGTAAGTYGGTGGGTACTAGAGTCCAATTTATTATACAACTAAAGTTATGACCGAGGCCAAGACAAGGTATCCCTAATTGGAGAAACTGYCATCGTCCTAGTAATAGCAGCTTGACGTCTTAGGTCAATACAAAGACATATGGATAGAAATCGATCTTGACGAGACCGTGACGGATAGATACGTCCCTATGAGCAACTACGTCGTACTTCTTGAAGGGGATGTGAATCTCGGAGCGGAAATAGTAGAACGCGTTCTTGAATTTATTTTGAAATTTAAAACACAGAAAAATATAAAACAGGGAAGAATGTTGGATTTTACCTTTGAAAACTCTTTTTCGTGTAATCCCAATGAGACAATACCATTTGATCTTCCTCACTATGTCTCTCGGTCGAGAATCCGGATTATGGGATCCAATTCCAAAGKATTGAGAGAGTAAGAGAGTTGAGAGATTTTTTAGCCTTCCTTTAGGGTTCAACTTACTGTTATATTTATAGACAGGGAAAATCCTAAGATCATTAGGATATCTTATCATTTTGGATATAGAATATCTTCTCCTAAATCTAGGGAAAATCTCAAGACCATAAGGATATCTTCTTCTTTTAATTTAATTAATAAAAAACAAATTAGTTAAATCAATTAACAATTAATAAATTTAATGATTAATTATTAATCTAATTAATTTAATTAATAATTGTTAATCTAATTAACAATTAATAATTAATTAATTAATTTAAATCCAAATATTAATTAAATAATTAACAATTAATTATTTAACTTTTAATTAAATTCACATATTTAATTGAAACTATATATTGAATCATATTCAAATGTATCTCTCTTGYATAACCTATCGTTTTAATATGAATCCAATTCATATTAATTATTTGAATCATATTCAAATATTTCTCTCATAACATATAGTTTAGTTATTGAATCTTTATTAAAAAAATAAACTATATAGATAATGTATCATAATATACATTATATACATTCTCTAATATATAATTTGAACATTTCAAATTCTCCTAAAATCTTGATCCTTGTTTTACCTGGTGTGAGCTAGCAAGGGGACTTAATGGGCCTATAGATCAGAAGCTCCAACGATACGAGGTTAATTGATTAAACTCGTTAACCAAATTAACCAACATTCGTTAACTGCAGATCATTCAACTAAAGATCTGCAGCTGCAATCTTCTCACTACATAATATTTCGTGTTCACGGAAATTGACCATTGACGGTAAATCGATCCTTCACGAATGTTCGTAACCTCATCTTGGTCAAATTACAATTTTATCCTTGGGTTAACTTCTTGTACCTTAAGTATCACTTATCTTCTAATGAACAATCCAGTTATGGTCTRACCAATAATTAGAATTCCCTCTCTGACAAGTGAGATGGTGGGGCCCCTTGTTCAAGTYCCAGAGTCAATCCTTAAGGAAACACTCATCTACTTTCCTAMAGTCGAGAAGGAGTGAATTTTATCTCGTGTAGTTACGTTCCCAACTCCCTGCTYAGTTCCGTCCCCAATTGTTTAGTCGGAAACTCGGGCTACTCTCACCCATACAAATCAAAGGATGAATCCTCGTAGACAGAAGTTCGTAACTTACTCAGGATTAAGATCGAGTTACATGATCATCCTGTGAAATATTAATCTAAATAGTTAACGGTGTTACAACTATTGATTAATGATTTCGCGGTTTGGTCTTATACAAACTCATTGTATAGGATACCCCCGCTCGCATATCACTACATGAACGACCTGGACAGAGTCGTTTGTAACTGTTACAAAGCGGGCTGTATCCCTAATGTTACCAAGTAAGGTACCTAACCTTATCCGTGTACTATAGACCATTTAGATTATTACTGGCACATTATCCACTTATATATCGAATATATATTGTATATCAAATATGTACATTGTATATTAAATATATACTGTATATCAAATATATACATTGTATATTAAATATATATTGTATATCAAATATATACCGTTCCACGTATATTCAATAACTTTGGATCTTAGTTTATTGGAATACGAGTAATGCAAAAAAATAATAAGATAACTCTTTATTGAATAAATAATTTCTTCATAAATTACAAATACACGAGCTTAGGGCACCAAACCTAACACTACSAAGCTCATATCGTGACAGTGCTGACTAACCTCCTAGTGAGATAAGTTTTCCACAAGCCAGAGACATTAGGCTGTTAGATAAAATGGGCAGTCGAGTTGAGCGAGTACGACATCTCATTTGAACCAATAACAGCCATGAAGGGGCAGRTCGTTGCCGACTTTATAGTCGAGCTCACACCCCCCAGTATCTYAGACCCAGAAAGCGATCCACAATGGACCATGTATGTTGATTGATCCTCAAATGACAAAGGGTGCAAAGCATGAATGCTCTTACTCGCACCATATGAAATGCGCTTTRAATATGCTTTGCACTTCAATTTTCGCACCTCTTATAATGAGGTCGAGTACGAGGGCAGCCGAATTGTGCATGGCCGAGGGACTTGGAGCCTAAAATATTCAAGTATACAGYGATTCACAGCTCGTTGTGAATCAAATTACAGGAGGAATATCAGACGAATGATCCACGTATAGAGAAATACTTGAGCAAGGTGCRAGCACACCTTGCCCAGTTCAAKTAGTACGACATCCATCAAATACYGTGGTCCGAGAATTCAAATGCAGATACCTTGGCGAAGTTAACMTCGGTATACGACACCGACCTAGCTATGTTAGTCCCTATTAAGATACTCAATGCTCCTTCAATTCTAGAACTAAATATGATGGAGGTTGACGCTGAACCTCCATCCCAGATGGATCCACTTAAGGCAGACCTTTTGGGTGGTGCCCCAATTGATCCAAAAGAGGCAAAGAAGCTTGGCCGCAGAGCAGCAAAATACGTACTCTAAGATGGAAAACTGTACAAACGCAGATTCTCTCTGCCCCTCTTAAAATGTTTGATCGTTGAAGAAGTAAATTATGTGCTTAGAAAAATTCATGAGGGCGTATGTGGAAACCACTCGAGGTCCAGGTCGTTAGCAGCCAAAGTCATCYGACTAGGGTATTATTGGTTGACCGTAGAGCAGGATGCAAAACAATTTGTCAAGACATGTGACAATTGTCAGCATTTTGCCAATATCATTCATCAACCGCCCGAGTTGCTAACCCCCAGCATTTCCCCATGGCCATTCCCCCAGTGGGGGATCGACCTAATAAAAYCCTTCCCCATAGGCAAAGCGCAGACAAAGTATGCAGTCGTAGCAATCGACTACTTTATCAATTGGGCCAAGGATGAGCTGCTTGCAAGCATAATTGAGCCAAAATTACGAGCTTCGTCTGGACAACATCGTATATCGCTTGGGCATACCAAATGCCATAGTAACAGATAATGGCAAGTAGTTTGACAATGCCAAGTTTGAAGAGTTTTGTTCCTAACTTGGTATTAGTCACCTCARTTCGTCTCCGCCCACCCAAAGGTTAATGGGTAAGTTGAAGAAATAAACAAAATCATAAAGTGTTGCCTAAAATTAGGGCTTGATGCAAGAATGGGTAGGTGGGCCGARGAGCTCCCCGAAGTCATCCGRTTGTACCGTACTACACCATGCAAATCAACAGGAGAAACTCAATTCTCCCTGGCCTTCAGTTCCAAGACTGTAGTGCCCGTGGAAATTGGAATGTCAATGAAGAGAATCAATCACTTTGACCAACACGCAAATGATGAAGAATTTCTTCTCAACCTCATGCTGGATGAGAAGTGAGAGTTGTCCCAATGGCAGAATACCAGAATAGAATAATGGCGTGACACTACAATGCWMKWGTCCAACCTCAAACTTTTCAAGTCAGACACTTAGTCCTTTGAAAAATCCAACAGCATGTTGGCGTAGTAGATCCAACCTAGGAAGGACCCTTTGAAATTAAAGGTGTTGTACGYCCAAACACGTACATGTTGGCCAACCTAGGAGAGCTACTTCCACATCCATGGGATGTAGAGCACCTCAAGTGTTATTATCCCTAAATTATGAAAAAGTCCAAGTTTGCGGACTTGTGTAAATATTCAAGAGGGTAATAATAACGAGGATTTCACGATTTGATTCTACGTCTYCCTTAGTTACCGGTTTGACCTACAATCAAATAGGGGTCATGTATGACAGGTCCCGGGGTGCGAGGTGCGACATGAATGCACAATTCGGACCCCCTACTATGTTTCTCTACCATCAATATCTTCCAGATCATTCCAAATCAAGGTTATGTAAGAAGCAAATGAAAAATCAATGGTCGAAGTAAAGATGGAAAAGCACAGAACAAGAGCTCAACAAGAAATCTCAAAGTCAGACATTTCATTGATAAGTGGTCGAGGTATATATGCCCCGGCTGAACTGGCGTACAAAGAAAGAGAGAGGGAGATAAGTACAAWAAAATAATTGAAAACATGAGAAGAGTTCTATTCATAGAGGTTCAAAGATGCGAGTTAAGCTCCCTTGGGAGGCTAGCAGGTCGACCTCTAAAGAGGTTGGAAACGTTGCTTTCTGAGACAATGGTCGTGCTGGCTCTTGGCGCCACCTCGCTCCCATTTTGGGTAACCCGAATGGCATGACTACCTTGAGTCATCTCTCTATCTTTAGCCTCGGGCTCGGAGTCTAACTCCCTCAAGTACCACGCTACAAGCCCTTCAGGGCCAGGCGATCCGTTAGGACCAGAAGCCCACTTCTCTACATACCTCTGCTTCATGGGGCCGAGGTCGAGGCCATGAGCGATATCCTTGATACCTTCCATYAGAAATTTGAATCAAGCATCACTAAAGTCCTTCGTGAAGTGGTCGAAGTCTGGCGAGCTCGAAAGGTGTTCTTCAGGAATTCGCCATCTTTGAGATTAGTCTCCCGCTTCTCCATCTCGGCCTTCGAAGCAGTAATGTCTTTGATCAGGAGGTCGTTGCGCCTCAGGAGCTAAAAATTCTCAAGCTCTAGACCTTTCACTGTCACATGGCTCCTCTTCACTAAGGCCATGTTTTCGGTAGATAAAGCTCCCCTCCCCTTCTCAATTAGCCTGTCGTGACCGTCCAGCTCAACCTTCATCATGACGGCGACGTGGCAGACTGCGGCATGAGTCTGCGCAAACCGAGATGGTTAGCTCAAAAATATTCCAAAGCGAAAAGAGAGAGAAAGGGAACGTGAAGACTCACCTCAGCCGCATAATCGGTCATCTATTGGATGGCCGACCCAGCAACACTAACAAACTTTGAAGCGTGCCTCATGCACCAAGCATAACTTGCACTTCCCATTTGTGCCACCATGTCCTTCACCCTGGCGCTTGAAGTTTCTATCCGAAACCTCATCTCAATGTCCAAGGTACCCCCCATCCTGGCCTCGGGGTCCTCGGTATGGTCGACAATCCCGCTGCACCTTTGCTCGACCACAACTCCCTTAGAAGAAGTAGTCTTTCTCTTCTTCTTCTTGGTCTTCTTTGGAGAAAGCCCCCCCTCTCAGACAGATCGCAAGGGAGGGACCTCTAATACATCAAAGTGGGGTCACCCCGCTGTTCATCAGCAGTTGGTGCGTATCGGGCACACTCCAAACCGATCACAACCTCTAGAGTTGTCTCGACCACCCTCGAKCTCGAGCTCGGTGCAACCTTCGAACYTACACATCATTGTTACATGAAAGAGAACGATAAAATTAGGACAAAGTTCAAGGAAACGCTACATCTTAATTCGGATYTGCCGAGACTAGGCTACCTAGCTCGGAATTSGGTCGTAAGGCCTRGACCGACAGGTTTGATGCTAAGGTATAGTCCAAAAGTCCAGAAGCAAACAAGAGTTTGTCGGTCAACAAGGTTCCGACCTGTCACCCCTTTTGTAGCGGTCCTTGAAGTATCTCAAATTCGAAAGTTTGCATGGTTAGGGTCGGGATTGTCTTGATGGCAACTGCGAAGTATAAGCAAAGTCTAAAGAAAGGAAGGGAYCGAGMTACCAATCAGAGACAATTATCTAGAGTGATTTCTTACTTATCCGAACCTACGGGGTACGTTGTAAAAGGGCTGGTCTTGCTCGTCCAATGCAAGTCATTCCCCAGAGGCATAAAACCACTTCATCTTCCACCGTTTTATTGACGATGGGCCCTTAATTATGCCTCTACACCTTTCCTCGCACAAAGATAAAAGCGTCTAGGTTTTTTCAAGATTCTTTTAACCTCGAAGCATGCTAAGAGCTACTCGGCATTGAGCAATGCAGTGTCCTCGATTTCTCGGCACCTAAGTCACCATAGGACTACTAATTCAAAAAGAACGCCCCATTCATTGGGGGCGATCTGAGGGCGCGAAACCGACTCTACTGAAGAATTCTTGGGCCAAAGGGTGAAGAGGTAGCCTAAAACGAAACTCAAACATCTTTAAGTAAAGGGTGACGCACCCATCAGGAGGATTATCAGTTGTCTCTCCCTCCAAGGGAAGACGGAGACCTATGGAGTCAGGGATGTTATAACACCTACGGAAGGGGTCGAAATAGTTCTCAGTCATTTTGGAAGGGTACCCATTCCCTTGATCCGAGGCAGAGGCATCACTGCTACTGCCTTCCCCCTCCGAAACCCTAAAACTCTCCACCTCCTCTAACTCTTCATTTAGCCTATTTACTAAGTCCTTGCTAGAGTTAAATCCACTAGGGGACGAGGTGTTATGGTTCCGACCTAACCTGGAGGACGAGCTACTACTTGTACTATTACTGGAACTAGACATCCTCCAAAATGTAAAAGAAAAGTAGTAGATATTATCTCGAAAGAGAAGGACAGACCTAAAGTGTGTAGCACCAAGCTRCCCAGGTCAGAGTCAATAATTTTTCAAATGCAGAAAGCGTGAAAGGCAGAGCTGGATCTRGAAAGCTACTTATAGTGGACCGAAAATTCATCCTAGCCTACACGCATCACCAGGTCAATAGCTTAGATCGAGCAGCATACCAAGCGTTAGAGCACTTAATAATTGCTCTGACAGCTATCATACCGACCGTTTGTCTTCCCAACGGTCACATTTCTTATCTCAATCTCGGAAGTCACCACTTAGGTGGATTTTCAAACCYAAGGGAAAACTTCTCTGCCAGGTCGAACTCGGACCAACAGAGAGGGGGCTAATGTTTGGAGGTGAAAATCGCATTGCCACATGGACGACAAAGAGAGGTTCACCTGAACACGTCCTGAAAACTAGACCACCTCAGACRATTCCGAGGTGACATACTTAATCATAAACTCGTTATGGGAGCCATCCTATGGAGTGACTAGCATCTAGGTCTGACCCACAGTTCGAGACATGTCTGACCTACTATCCAACACCGATAACCACCTATCGGAAGGCATGTCAGATCCATAACCTGTAAATAGAGGGCGCCACTTCTACAGACAGGTATCAAATTCATTCTCGAATTTAATATTGAGTCCGAGCTGATACTGACTTGAGCGTTGGAGTGTTTGCCTATTTTGTGCATGTCATTCCTTGACGAGATTTGTTAGTTATTCCATGTGTTCGACCTTGATCGAATCCGACTTCGTCTGGTTTTACGCATAAACATATCACATGGATGATATTATGTTAAAATCATGTTCATTACTAAAGATTGATAATTTTCTTATGCGACATGTTTTTTTTAGATGTAGAGAGAGACACTTGTGGGAAAAAGATAGAAAGTATAATTATGATTATTCTAGAATAAATATCTTAAAATTCAAGAATAATTAGTRTGGAAAAAAACCAAAATCTATAAGAAAATTAGAATTACCTAGAACCCCTAGATAAGTTGGACATTATATTTAATCGGGTAATTGATTAGTGTTTCATGGATCCAAAAGAACCGACCAACTTCGATTTAATCGTCTGGCTCAATTTTTTCACAACCTTTTTGACAATGCTTGATCACCCATATTCAAATCGACTAAGATTTCAAATTTAACTTTTAAAACAAGACATAAGATCATTATTAAATAACGTCTTAAATTTTAAAAAGTATTTATTAAAATTAAATATGCTAACACATTAGTATTAAAGATAACTCAATTAATAGCTTGTTGGCATTTTAGAGTTGTAATATAATTAACAAGCACTAAACCTATTATAACTATAATTAACTTATTAATTACCAAATATTTCTAAACTTAGACTTCATTGAGGTTGAAAAAAGTACATTCCAATGAATATTTCTCTGCTTTTACATGAGAGCTAGATAGATCATCTTTTCAAATGACATGTCTAGCAATGTTCTCATTTTCCAAAGCATATAATACAACTTTCATCAACGTATGTAAACATTTTTATCGATATTTACACACATCAAATGATTCAACATCAACATGAAACAATATTCTTTTTCTAAAATGACATGAAAACATTACAATATCGATGATATAAAACTTATGCTTCGCTGAGTCCTCTATATATCGGTTGACCTCGACATTTTTTAACTCACTTATAAGAATCCGAGGAATTGACACTCTGATGTTCCAAAAATAAGCAAATATGAGACCCTAATCTTGCAGATCCCTGAAACTTTCAAGGTACCAAAACAAATCACACATGTCAACTAATTGAACCATTTTCCTACATGCTACAATGCCAAAACTCATTCTACAATCACATCATTTTTACTGGAGAAAACATGAATTTCTATCCTCCTACATACAAGTTTTCCTTGGATCAAAGTCAGTGAAATTGCTTCTGGAGCCTACCAAACCAAATAATGGGAGGAAAAACTTGAATGAATGTGTTCGAAGCTGCGAGAAGTTCATTTTCTTTGTGCGAATATCGACCAGACACGCTACAGAACCCGTAAATACAAACTTCAGATAACACTAACAGAACAACAGCAATCAAAATAAGTGTATGATGTCGTCTTCATCGGATAATGAGTTGAAAGCAGACAAAGTAAGCCTGCATGTTAATCCAATACATGTAAGAATGACAGTGACTTAAAAGAGGGGCGAAGTTCGAAATGAGTAAGACTCATTTTGTGCTTTACCTTTATTGCTAACTAGAAGTGAAACCATGATAAATAAATGAGAATTAAGCATAGGCTAAAGAACGTGAATCGGATCGGGATGTCGAGAAGCAGAGTCATCCATAAAACAAAATAATGCTATATCTAACTAAACTTATAGTGCATATTGGGACCAGCAAGAGCTAGAAAGAAGCAAGATTTGTTCTGGAGTAATGTATTATTAACAAAATATTGGGTTCAAGACAACAAGAGATTTGAGTATAAAGCTTCCAAAACCATCATAACAATCTCAAAATTAGTGTAACAACATTATTTTTTATAACTTTGAAATGAATAAAGAATTTGACTGTTTCTCATGAAATCATATACGCATTTCAAAACAGATGATGGATTCAATTTCAAGCTAGATGGTTTAACTAAATACTCTAGAATTCGAGAACAGTGGAGCGAATGTCTATATCCTCGGGCGCAGAGTCAAAAACAGAATTCATTCCTGCGGCCACTATAATTCTATACAGAAACAGCAAGGAAAACTTCAATCAGGAAGATTCTACCTTCTAAATAGTTTAGAGAAAAAGCATAATGAGAGAGTGAAAATGTGCAATCTAACCTGAAGATTACTATGAGGAACATAAGCAAATAGAAGATAAGCTTGCCCAAACGAAAATACTTCTCACGTTTGAGAACTCTAAACACCTCAGTGACATCAATAAGATGCTCCCTCTTCAAGAACCTGGGACATTGTAATAGGATATTACATGTCATAAGCATACAAATATGGAGAAATACTTGAAGGAAATTCACAGTCCAACTAGTGGAATACAATTGCATTTCTTTTTCTTTTCTTTTCTTCTTTTCTTTTCTTTTCTTTTTTTTTCCTTCCCGTTTACCATCTTCTCATTAGAAAATATTGGTTTTATTCCTAAAATAGACCAGCAGTAGATGGCTATCCATCACTGAAAATCTATTAAAGACATATATGTGGAATCTGAGGTTCAAACAATAAGTTGGCATGCTTCAATTGATGGAGGGCGCCTCTAAAAATTTCAGTATAATACTGGAATAGCTCCATAGAGTAAGACGGAATAGAGAATGAAGAAAGGAATAATTCTTTGATGCTTTTATTTCCAAAGATTCAATGAGCACTTAGTTATTGCCTAAAAGTTTTTAACTTTTTACAAAAGAAAGGATAAGGGTTACTGTCCTTACATGATAGAGTACCTTTGGTAGTATTATTAATTACGATAAAGTATCCAACATCTACAGTGGTATTATTAAAAGCTTGCAAGTCTCCCTAAAGCAGAATGAGATTACAATAATTATCAATAGTCCATTTATAATTATAATTTTTCTTACGTCTGTTAGGTACAACACAATTTTCATTGTGATGCTCCCAACCTTAAAGAGTGATACTTGGTTGAATTTCTACTTTTTATAAATCTGCTTCTTTTTTTATCTCTTTTATCTTTTAAGACTAGAAAAAAAGTTTTTATCTCCAATATATATCAATGAGAAAGTTATATATGTAAAAAAATAAAAATATTTGAAAGATTATTTGGTTACACAAATTTTTAGTTCCAATGCGTCAGTCAACAAGAACGGTTCCATGAACTATCATGCTTTGATTTAGTGGCTAATAAGGACCAATGTAAATAGTAAAGGACTTGGAAGGAATAAGTTCAAACTATRGTAACCACCTACCTAGGATATAATATCCTCTATGTTACCTTGACGATCAAATGTAATATCAAGTGATTGTCCCATGAGATTATTTGAGGTGAGCACAAGCTAGYTCGGATACTGAAGGATATAAATAAATAAAAGACATGTTTCATCCGCAAGCATCAATTCTGACAGCATGTTATTAGAAAAGGACTGTTTTATCATCTGAAAAGATGAAGATGATTAATATGCCCATGACGAGGGATGGATACAGYGTGCGGCAGCCATCGTGTAAATTGATATGTTGGGCATCRTCCTCTGGATATAGGTGGAGTATACATTGGAAATATTAGAATGGGGAATGGACACTTATTAGCTAAGTGGATTTGAAGATTTCTAATAAAAGGCGGCACAAACGTCATTTCTGGTATATATCCCAAGGGGCCTTCAGGATTCTATTGCCACTATGTCTTTTGATTAAAGGACTTCTTTCCTTGGCTGAAAGGCAAAACCATTTAGGATTACTGGTTTGAAGGCAGAGATAATTTCAGAAGGAATTATCATGATAGATTTATAGACCGAATGGTTGTCTCTTTATCCAAGTTGGGTAACTTTKAGCTTAATAAATCCCATAATTCTAATTCTGGTTGTTCAATATTTCAGGACATTTCTCTCGCAAATCTTTATTTCACAATCTTACTGAGTTACTGCCAAAGAGGTGGCAATTCAACCCAAGTCGTGCAAGATGATCTGAAAGTTCCAATGCTCAAAAAAGGTTGCCATCTTTGATTTGACTCTATTTCTTTGGGGCATCAGTACACATGATGAGGTTCAGAGGCACACAGTAGAGTCCGCTCACCTGGTTGATCAAGCAAATGGTGAAGTTATCGTTACATCTCCAAATAGTATCCTATGCCTTTTGCTCGTTGGTTTAAACTTAGCAATGTTTGGCTGCAATTCCCTTTTCCTAGGAGGATTAAAGACCATAATATTGTTCTGTGGTCATCCTTCAAAAAGGACAAGGAAAGAAAACCCAGTGGCTTGATGCAATCAAGKYCACCCTCCCGGAAATTTTGTTGAAAAGAAATAGAAGAGTCTTCCAAGCAATAAAAAGGAATTTTGAGAGTTGTGGAATCTCATACTTTTAGATGGTAGTGCTCCTACAGTCCTACCAGGCTCTTCATAATTCTTCCTCTTATTTAGTTAATGCTGATTAGATTGTTTCTATAATTTTGATTTGGATTTTGGTTTGCCTTTTATATATTTCATATCTTTAATTCTATACCATTTCAACAAGCTGAAATTTTTCTTAACAGATTCCCAATGTCCTAATATTATTATTTAGGGCAAAGATATTCGGATTCCTATGCTTATCTGACAAACTGAAAAAATCAAATACCGGATGATAAGATACCTTTCATTTTTTGAGAGAACTGGATGATAATGTACTCAACTTTATAAATACAAGATTAAAACTAAATGAATAACTTCAAAACAAAGTAGATAAATAGTAAATACAGAGAGAACATCTACTATAAAGAGTATTCTGAAAAAATAATTTACATTTTCTTGGAATCTAACCAACTTCTTTTCCTCATTTTTTCATTTAAAAGAAAACATGGAATCGACCCAAAAAAGGGGAACAAATCAAATCAATCTGAAAGCATGCCAGAAGGAGTCGAACAGACCCATTAAAAACTTAAAATAGAAATTATAAACTGTAAATCTAAGCTTATGAGCTCATTATGGTGTCAGAAACACTAACCATTGAATATCTAAAATAATAAGTACCCATTAGTTATCATACTTTTCAAAAAAGCACCAGTAAACTCCTAAAGCACTTAATCATGCAGAAACAGACTCAATCTTGAGGGGGAAATAAAAAATGTTCCAACAACTTAAATGACACCCAGCAACTTGACAATTACAGGAATCTACAGTTCACTCGTTTTACAAATGACCATCTCAACTTCAGAGTGAAAACATGCAAAGTTCCTAACCCTTCCAAGCAGCTTTCACTACATATGCGCATCTTAAAAGATATTGTGCTTGATAGCAGAACAACATAATAAAACTGTAAAAGGATAATAGTAACAATAAAACTGTAAGAAGTATATAATAACCATTTCCGTAACTTTTCATTGACAGACTGAAAAGTTAAGAATGAACGCAGTTTTTTAAGAGAAAAAACTACAATCCAAAGATTTTTTATTGTAAAATAAAAAGGGCCCGGATCAATATGAATATATCCAAACAAAAATATATACATATACACAATATGAGTGCAGGCTTGATTCATTTTACAAACGCCAGAAGCCTCATCCATGACATTTCCAACAGCAAAAGGAGAAAGTCAACGAAGAAACTCCACCAATATGCCTCATCCATAACACGCAGTAAAAGAAAAATATACATCATGCTTTGTATCAATTTCAAGAAATACTTACAATCTTATGTGATAGCAGCTGACAGGAACGGTAATAAGAAACATGAACCAATGGCCAGTCAAGAGGAAAAGCGAGCAAAATACTCCTTGCACTATAAACTCTGGAATGACAAGCTTATTAATGCGAGATGATGAATCATAGATGTTCAAATAATCTGCCTCCAAATCCGTCAATACCAAAAGCTACAGAAAGATCAACCATATCCATTAGATGCTTCAAACTTGAAAAGCACAAATGTATCTAGGCAATCAATACTACTCTTTCAAATGGCCAGTGATATTGACCTAAATAGGAACTCTAAATATTCACCATGTCCATACAAATGTAAACAGCAATAGAGACAAGACATTATCATAGTTCATTACCCCACAAATAACCAGCGGGGACATAAGTTGAAATCCATTTTCACATCATTTGTCCACACATTCTCTGAGGGCTACCTTTTCCCTTTTTTTTTCTTTTATTATTTTTTTTTTTAATTTGAAGTTGGAGCTTTACTTCCTATATCCAGGGGCACGGCCCAAGAGACATCAAAGATTTTTGGTATTAAGCTCGTCAGAAGGTTCGAACTTGAGACTTTAAGCCAATACGACCAAGAGACCCCAAGTCCTTGGCAACTGYGCTACCCTTATACGGGTAGCCATTCTCTAAWGGCTACTTAACAAGTAAAAGKGCATCGTTGACTCAGATGAAAATGAAATGATCATTCGGTTCACTGGACATGGCTGGCTATTCAATATACAACAGATGCCTAGGCGTTGTCATTTTGCGAATGCATTTCTTACAGCTAATAAGTGCACAATTTAACAAAATACCAAATCCGTCGACATAAATTTGATGGTTCTACAGCTTGTTTAAGAAACCCAGAGAGAAAACGGTGAAATCAGAGTGTAAGAAGGTTCCACTTCCATTATTAGCCAGCATCAGCAAGCAAAGAAACCAATAAAAACTTCCTCCAACAGAAACAGTATGGCATCAATCAAAATCTAGGTCACATCTAGATGGACAATCAAATTGGGGTCCAAATGCTGAGTTCCACAGGATTATAACAAGACAGACACGACAACAACCTTCAAGGTAGGGTTCAGCAGACGCATTCGAACTTTCTCGGAAACCAAAGAGAAAGCATATAAAAAACATAGAATTGGTTGATCTCCGAAGATTAGAAAGGAGGGTACCTGGTAAAAGTTGAAGACGAGGAGGGCGACGTTGATACAGAAAGAGATGAACCAAAAGATCAGATTCCACGCCATATTGAGAATCTGCAGAACTGGAAGTGGGATTGCGAAGTTGAGTGAGTGCTGTTGGTGAATTTGAACTCTAGAGGGAGGATGATGCTACATACTGCAATGGAGGAAGTTTCAGTAGCTCCATCTCCATGGTTCTTCCACTTTCAACTTCATTTCTAGGGAAGAGGCTGACTTTATTCACACATCTCATTAAAAAAGTTTTGATTTTTCTCTCTTTTCTATAATGGGTTATATTTATAATTTTCATGTTGCTTTAGTTTGAATACAATTTTCGGCCGGGRATATATATCAATTACGTCATTTAGCTCAATTTTTATTTATTATAATCTTTGCTCGTAAAATTTTAAGACAAATTGTATGAAATCTTTTAACACAAAGTGACAAATTATATGAAATCTTTTAACACAAAGTGATGGGTAGCAAACATTTAGTYTATTGAAATTATCAARTTTGTAATTTCAACTTTAACTTATCTCAATTATGAGTATTTTGCTTTTATTCTTGGAYGAAAAAACATAAGATATATTCAACTAAATATAGGAAAAAATTTTAAACCATTAGGATGATAAAGAGACTTCAAGTTATAAAAAAATATGGCTTTTTCCTATCAATAATCGGTTATATTTCAAGAAATTTATAGAATATAATGTGGCGTTAAAATTGTGATAAAAATATATGAGATAAAAAAAGAAAAATAAAGAGATCACAAAATTATTTGGACTAAAATAGATAGAGTTGCAAGGAATAAATTAGAGAACAAAATAATATTTAAACCTATGAGTTTCATATCTATTTTGTCTCTCAAATTTTAAATCTTTTGTTGTTTAATTTTACAATTTTTGTTACCTCAATTTTATGCCTAATATTGTTACAAAAATTGTCTAATAAGTGATTTTCATTCATTTAGTTAATTATTTGAGTTTTTTTTTCGAGACAGTTGATCATATGAATTTAAAGACTTAGAAAACTAATCTTGAATTTAACAGGTATTCTCAAAATTAAAATCTCAATTAGGAAGGTTCATTTTCCCGTGGTGATGACTCGTGTAGACGTGCCTAAATAGGCTGGGAATCTACGTTTAGATTTTCCATGGGGTAAGGATAGGAGAAGCTTTTTCCAGTCACTTAATGGGACAGAAACAAATAATATGTTACCGATCCCTGCTTCACTTTTTTTTTAAATATTCTTAGATATACTAAAATAATCCTATTATTTTCTTTATATACCTCTACTAGAAATATTTTATTCTTCTCCATGCATCACCCAATATATATAGATAGATATATAGAAGATGATTAGACCATGTAAATAAGGTTAGAAATTAAGTCATTAATTAGGAATTTTTCTAGGAAAAAAATATTTAATTGAAAAATAATTTTAAAAAATAAAAAATAAATGGTGAAAATTTTATCGTGAGAACCCAACCTTCACGAATTTTCCACGTGGAATCTCTACCGCGATTCCCACAAAATTTTGTGGACAATTTTAGCAAGAAATTTGAGGAGTGGTGGGGGATGGGGATGAGATGGGAGAACCTTCCCCGCCCATGAACATCCCTAATCTCAATTCTTTCAAATATTGTGTAGATTCTTTTTAAAATAAATTAGTGTGTAGATTTGAAATTAATATTTAGGTTAAATTACTAATATTTTGTCTTTCCAATCAAGTTTTACATAGGTGGCTGTGTTATATTATCATATTAGCTCTCTTTTTTAATAAAATTACTTTTTCTTAAACTATGTCAACTGACTCAATTTGAACCTGCTCTACTAGTTAAGACATATATCTTCGACTAAAATTTTGAAAATCTAAATCTCCATTTAACATGGATCTAAAAATTTTTTTATCTTAATTAAAATATAATACAAAGTGATGGATATTTTTGGGGACGGGCCTGCTCTCAATACTCGACGAGAGAAATGGTCCCGACTGATTACGTCAAGTCAATCATTTTTTATAACTTGGCCTCAAGGTTTATTCTTTCCATAGATGTTTGATTCGTTTATGATATGTGCTTCTCTTACACCCGACTACCTTAAACCAGTTCCAAAAGGTATAGGAGTTTATTCTAATATAATAGGAGAATGAGTGCAAATTAATACATTTCTACTTATTTATATAAGGAATTGAACCTTATCCTCAAGTTGACTTGTGATTGTTATTGTTGAGATCTACTTTTGTTGACTTATCATTCTTACTGTAGATTTATTATTTTCGTCCAAATGTTTTTTTATACATATTTTGTCATTTTGTTTTTTGCGATACTATGAAAATGTCATCGATTCAATTCTTATGTCGAAGTCGAGTCCATAGACATACAGAAATGTCAATAGAAACATCAACGAAAATTTAATTCCTAATATATCAAAAGTCGATAGAAATATTGAATTATCAACAAAGATTTAATACCTTAATGATATGAATAGGTTAAAATATATATTTAGTCCATGCATTTTAATATTTATATTACTCTGCTTCTCGATATATTCTCCACAAACATATTCTTTTTAGAATACAATAGTACAAGGTGACATATTTATTTTGCTTTGAAATATCATAAATTATAGGTTAAAATACTAGTTTGGTCACTGTACTTTCAGCTTTGATTCATCTTAGTCCTTATACTTTGAAAATGTTCGTTTTGGTCCCTGTACTTTCTACTTTGGTTCATTTTAATCTCTATACTTTGAAGATGTTCATTTTTGTACTTTTAAAAAGGGACCATTTTAGTCCTTTCATTTTATTTCAAAACTCATTTTTATGGCAATTTCAACACCACGTTATAATCAATATATTTATTACAATGTAAATATTACTTTATACTAAAATTGTTTATGTTATGTGTAAAATTTGTATTAAAATCTTGCAAAGAGGGACTAAAATGATCAATTTTTAAAAGTACAGGGATCAAAATGAATATTTTCAAAGTATAGTGACTAAAATGAACCAAAGTTAAAAGTATAGAAACCAAAATGAACATTTTCAAAGTACAGAGACTAAAATGAAAGTAGAAGGACTAAAATAGCATTTTAACCTAAATTTTACCATTTCGGGTTTCATAAACAAGGAATGGACATCATGAATAGTACTACAAAACATGATCTGGTCGTTGAGCCAGTGGCTGTAGAACATGATCTGTTGTACAAGGGATTCAGATGCAAAGATAAACAAACAATGCAACATATTGTGAAAAGGTTTGCTATTAAAAGTCACCACCCATATGAAGTTGTTGAGTCGGCACCATCGAAGTGGGTAATTAGATGCAAGAAGTGGGAAGATGGATGCAAGTGGCGACTCCGTGCGATCCTAAACAAATGTTATAACCTTTGGGAAATCACGAAGTACGAAGATCAACATTCTTGTATTTACTCTGAACTCAATCAAAGTCATCCTCAATTGGATTCAAATATGATTAGTCTCGAAATTTGTGATGTAGTGAGAGACAACCCTACCATAAAAATAGTGACACTTCAAGGTTTGATAAAAGAAAAATTTGGATATCATGTTTCTTACAGAAGAGTTTGGGACGGGAAA